>CAJQZJ010037469.1:4332743-4365999 GCA_907164525.1 Lophiomys imhausi
CACACACACACACACACACACACACACACACACACACACACACTTCCCCCCAAAAACAGCAAGCAAAAGGCCAATAAGAAAAAAAAAAACCCTAAACAAAGCAAAATGAGGCAAAAAGTCTACAAAAATACCATTTAGTTCTTTTTGTGTTGGCTAAGTACTCCTGGGCATGGAGCCTGCCCTGCAGTATGGTTAATGTGCCAAGTGAGACTTCATTGGAGAAAGCTGATTACTCCTTTGCCAGTGGGTATGAACTGCAGATAGCTTCCTTATGTCTCTGAGGCCCATGTCTGCTAACTCATCTCAGTGGTAGGATCTGAGCTGACTTGAGCCTTGCATGTGCTGCCACTGCCTCTGTGAGTTCATATGTGCACCATACCTGCTGCGTATGAAGACACTTTCTTTTTTTTTTTTTTTGGTTTTTTCGAGACAGGGTTTCTCTGTATATCCTTGGCTGTCCTGGACTCGCTTTGTAGACCAGGCTGGCCTTGAACTCACAGAGATCCGCCTGCCTCTGCCTCCCAAGTGCTGGGATTAAAGGCGTGCGCCACCACCGCCCGGCTAGACACTTTCTTTGGAGTAATCCATCACCTCTGTCTCTTGCAATGTTTCTCCCTCCTCTTCTGTATAGATCCCTGAGCCTTGAGGGGAAGGCCTTGATGAAGGCATCTCATTTAGGACTGAGTGCTTCAAAAGCTCTCATTTTCTGCACATTGACCATTTGTGGGTCTCGTGTTAATTCCAGTCTTCTTCAAGATGTAGCTTCTCTGATGTGTGTGGAGGCAGTAATCTATGTTTATAGCAGTATTTCATTAGGAGTCATTTTATTGCTATATTCCTTTAGCAGAATAATAGCAGTAGGTTTTTATAAAGCCCATGACCTATCTAGTCTGAGAATCTTGGTCACATTAGCTGTGTCAAGTTTGGGTTCCATCTCACGGAGTAGGGTTTAAATCCAAACATAAAGTGGTTGGTTACTCCTATAGCAATTGTGGCAATATTATACCAGTATAGCTTGAAGACAAGTCACTTTTTAGGTTACAGGGTTTGTAGCTGGGAAATACTGATGATTACCTTTCCCTCTGGAAGCGTGGAGAATACATTCCAGTACCATGAATGTTAGTCAGTAGGGGTGAATCTTCTAGTTAGGAACAAGCTCAATTTCTCCATGTTCGATGAGATATATAAGTGTTGTTCAGCAATAGGACCTCACCATCAGGTTGTGATGAGCAACCAACAGCCTTGGGAATAGCCTGTGATGTTTGAGAGTTCCCACCGTGGCCGTTTGGTGACTGACTCAACATATAACCCATTCTTGGCACTGGACGTTGGCATAAGATGTCTAGTCAGGGCATTATCTCTTCTATTATTATTTTGACTCCATTTGGATTCCTTTCATCTATGTGTTTAGTTAGGAAGCTTCTGCAGGAGTAGGCTTCCATATGGCTTTCAAGTGGTTTTTCAGTATCAGTTTTCCTCCCCATATTCCCTCCTTACCATTCTCTCCCATCCTCCTCACTATTTAGTCCTCATGTTATAGATTTCTTTTTGTCTCTTCATAACAGTATATTCTGTTTGATGCTCTCATCCCATTCAATCCCTTACTAGATATGTAACCTTTGTGGTTATTCAGATTGTATCACACATATTGAAGGCTTAAGATCTAACATCCACATATAAGAGAAAATATACAATATTTGTCTTCTGAGTTACCTCATTCAGGGTGATTTCTTTTAAACTTCATCCATTTACCTATGAATTGTATATACACCACATTTTCATCTTCCATTCATCAGTTGATGGACATCTAGGCTGCTTCCAATTATTGGCTACTATGAATATAGCAGCAATGAACAAGTAAGTACCTCTGTGGTAGGATGTAGAATCCTTTGGATTTATGCCCAAGAGTGGTATAGCTAGATCTGGAGGTAGATCAATTTCCAGTCTCCTGAAAAAACACTGTAGTAATTTCCAGTTCGAGCCCCATCAGCAATCAGTGGGTGTTCCCTTTTCCCTGCATTCTCACCAGCATAAGCTCTCATTGGTTTAGTTGATCTTGACCATCCTGATTCAGGCAAAATGAAATCTCAAAGTAGTTTTAATTTGCATTTCTTTGATAACTAAAGATGTTGAACATTTCTTTAAGTATTTCTCAGCTGTTTGTGTTTCACTTTTTGAGAACTTTCTGATTAGTTCTGTGTGAGAGTCAATATGTGACTTTAGCTGTGGTAGGTTTTTTTTTTTTTGAACTTGGGTTGCTTTGTGTTTGGTGCATAAATGATTAGAATTGCAATATCCTCTTGGTGAGTTTTTCTATCAAGAGTATGTAGTGTCTTTTCCTATTTATTCTGATTAGCTTTTTTAAAAGATATTAAAATGACTATCTCTGCTTGCCTCTTGGGTCCATTTGCTTGGAATACCATTTTCTATTCTTTTACTCTGAGATGATGTCAATCCTTGTTGGAGAGGTATGCTTTTTGCATGCAGTAGAAAGATAGCTCCTGTTTTCTATCCCAATCTGTTAATCTATATAACTTTTTATTGGGGAATTGAGACTGTTAATATTGAGAGATATTGCTGAGCAGTGATTATTGATTCCTGTAATTGTGTTGTTATGGTGTAGGTTCCCTAATATGCTTTTGATTTTCCATTCTGGGATTATTTATTCCTGTGTCTTCTTGAGTGTGGTTACTCCTTCGGCTCAAAGTTTTCCTTCTGGTGCCATCTGTAGAGCTGAATTGGTAGATAGAAATTGCTTAAATTTGGTTTTACTGTGAAATACTTCAATTTCTCTGTTGATTGGATTGATAGTTTTGCTTGATATTGTAGTCTGGGCTGATGTCTGTGGTCTCTCAGAGTTTGTAGAACATCTCTCCAGGTCCTTCTGAGTTTCAGAATCTCTCTTGATAAGTCAAGTGTTATTCTAATGACCCTACCTTTATATGTTCTTGGTTTTATTTTCATTGTAGTGCTTAGATTTTAATTAAATTATAAATAATGTGATAATTATAAATAAATATAAGAAATAAAAATAAAATTAATTAAATTTTAATTAAAAATCCTTTCTTTGTTCTGTACATTTAGTGTTTTGATTATGTGTCATGGGGAATTTCTTTTCTTGTTCTTTCTATTTGGTGTTTTGCACACTTTCCTGTACTTTGATAGGCACTTACTTCATTAGATTGGGAAATTTTTCTTCTTTAATTTGGTTAAAAATAATTTCTATGACTTTGACCCTGATTCTTTTTTTTCCCCATCTATCCTTATTATTTGTAGACTTGGTCTTCTCATAGTGTCCCAGATTTCCTGGAAATTTTTTCCTGAGTTGTTTTAAGTTTAACATTTTCTTTGTCTAATTCTTTTACATTGGTTTCAATACATGAGATTCTATCTTCCATGTCTTATAATATTATCTCTGAGTTTTTTGTTTGGCATTATAAAGTTTTCATTTCCAGTTTGGGTTTCTGTTAGTGATAAAGGATTCTTTTTTTTTTTTTTTGTTAAATTCTACTTTCATGTCTCAAGTAGTTTTCATTATTTTTTTCAGCTGTGTTTTTGTAGACTTCATTAAGGGGTTTATTCATATCCTCTTTAAGGTCCTTCAATATAATGGGAGTTAGATCTCTTTAGTGAATATTTGGGGACCTCTGAAGGACAGTCTCTTATTTTATTTTTCATTTTTTAAAATGTTTATTTATTATTTCAAGTTACATCTCCATCACATCCCCTCCTACCACCCCTCCCAGCCCCACCCTCCCACCCTCTCCCCCTTCTCCCAGAACTCATAATTCTTTTTTTTAATAATTAGGCCTCAATTATGAAAATTATAAGGTATAACATACCTTCCTAATAGGACAGTGTCTTAAAAGGAGGCATATGACTTGTGGGAAACAAGTGGTTCTGGGCAACCAATGAGAAGTCACTCTGTAAAGCCCGGGAAACTGAAAAAGGGCTTTTGAATTGGCATTGCTTTCAGCTGCTGGACACTCCCTCATTTTGTTCGAAGGTGGGCAGAGCCCAGATTGGACTGAAGCCAGGTGAAACATTGTTTTAGAGCTGTAAAAGCTGAGACCCACAAGAGACTGGCAGACAGTGCCCTGCTGAAGGATGTGGCTGCCAGAACCATGAGACAGTACCCTGCTGAGGGGGCTGGGTACAAAGCCCCAGACCCATGAGATCTGACAGGAAACTGCAAGTTACTGTGAGAGCAATGCTCTACTTAAGGGCATGGTGGCAGAGCCCAAAAAAGGGAATGGAGGTGCAAAGCAGACTTGCGCCAACTGCTGGTGATGAAGAAAAGCCTGGACTTCAAGAAGAGATGTACTAACCAACCCATAGGCCTCACCATCCCTGAGGCAGCAAGAATTGGGCAGTCAGGCACCTTGGCACATAAAATGACACCCACTGAGGAGAAAGGAAGCAGAGGCTGAGAAAAGGCCATGGAAAGGGGTTTGCGGCCACAAGTAAGCTCGAACTGGAACAAGAGGTGTGGCATAGGACCTGCTCAGAGAAAGTTTGTGAGAACTAGATGCTGAGAAGAACCCTGGTGGAAGTAAAGCTGATTGAGGCTACATCAGCCCATGGGCCTATGGCCATGGAGCAAGTGAGTAAGGTGTGAGATACAAGTGCTCTGAGGACACAGTGCCAAGGACTAGGCTGTACAGCACAGCATCTTCCCCAAGAGGGTTCAGCTAACCACTGAAGCATTTGGCCCCTGCTCTGTTTATCTTTTACAGCCTCCGCTGACTGAGGAGGCCTCATGCCCAAGCTGAAGTAAGGCTGCCATAACAATTCCAGAGCCAAGTGATCAGAGAGTAACTGCTTATTGAGGTCTTCCTGTAGACTGCTGACCTGTTGCCCTCAAAGGCCCCTGAGGCCATCTGAATTGGTACCTTTCTGAAGGGTTAGAGTTAGTTGGGTGGTAGGTGTTAATAATTATTAATAAGTATAGTTTAAAAGTTTCTTTTGCACTTTGATATATTCATAATTGCTAATTTGATGTCCTTGTCTTGTTCTTCAGCTGTATTGAATTCCTTGGGGGCCTACTACAGTAGGGTTACTAGCTTCTGGTAGAGGCATATTGTCTTGGCTATTCATGTTTGTGCTTTTGTGCTGGGATTTAGGTGTCTGTAATTTATGTTTGAAATATTTCTTGTTGTTGCTACCTGTTTTGTCTTTGTTGGGGGGGCATACTGGATGCCAGGCAAGTATGGTGGCTGTAAGGGGAGTCCATGATAGCAAATGCTTCTTTTTGTCTGGATGACAGAGGAATGTAGATGGGCTAAGTGGAAAGGTTGAAAGGGGGTGTGGGAATTATTTCAGGGGACAGGGTTACATCAAGAGGTGATCGCTCCAGGAAATGGAGGTGGGGTAGGAGGAGAGGCTCCTGAAATCAGGTTGCTGCCGGATTAAGGGCCAATCTGCTAAAACCATAATGGGGGATAGAAAGGATGGTGAAAGATCACTGGGAGTCCCTGATAGAAAGTACTGAATGGTAGTTGATACAGAGAAATGCAAATGGGCTAGATGGAAGGACTGAGGTTGTCCATAGGAAAAGAGCTCTGCTGGGATGTCACCAAAAAGTGTAGTGCCCAGAGGTGAGAGGAAGGGCGAGAGGAGGGGATCCTGCAAGCAGGCTGCTTCAGGAGTAAGAGTAAGTTTGGAGACATCACATAGGAGGAAGGATAGTGAAAATCACCTACACCAGTCTCCTCTAGTGTGAACCCTGGTCATCTCTGGTAGAAAGTGTTTCTGAGGGTTGATAGCTGACACTAAGGGACAGAAATGGTCTAGAAGAGAGGGATGAAGGTTGGTGGGACTTTTCCACTGTTAAAAACACAGATTGCCTTGATTTTAAATATAAAAACATAGACCTTGATTGTGACATGTGAGGGTCCCTGCAAATGCTGTGACTGGCAGAGGAACCTGTGTGAGGCAAGAAGGAAACCTGTTCAGCACGAGTTAGTTAGTTGGTGTTGGTTCAAGCTTGTAGAGTCTGACCCTGGGAAGTTTATTTTTGACATATTTAAACACAGTACAACTTTGGGAAGAAGTGACAACCATCACAACAAAGTTTAAGGCGTGACCATTATCGAAACTCCTTTGCAAAGTAAATGTCTTTTGAAAATAGGAATGGGTTCTATTGACTGAGGGTAAGGGACTAGTGATAAGGGACTGCTCAGGACAAGGGACTAGTTAGGAAGTGTCTCAGATAAGCATAAGAGGAGACTCTTTTGTCTAGTTAATGGGAATTCTTTCATAAGAATGGGGTCTATTGGCTGAGAAACATTGCTCAGGAGTCTGGGATGAATTCAGGTAAAGTCTAACTCAACAGATACCAAAAGATCAGCAGGTTGTTAATTACATCTGATCCCAACTTTCTGGGTGGAAACAGGTGTAAAACTCTCCCATGGAAGAGAAAAGCCTGGAAGTTCAACATTGTTCCTGGTTTCTGTAGTGCTCTCTGTGTGCGTGAGGACCTTGGGCCTTTTTCTATGGCATACAATGAACTACTTATTTTTACTCTCTTTCTCATTTTATCTTATTCTTCCATCTGCCTGTCAGATTATTTTCTCATTTCCTGGAATTCAGCACCCCTATCTTCTGTTCTATCTTATTTTCCATTTTATTATCATTTTATTCTTGAGATCCCCTCCTCAGGTGACTCAGGTAACTCTTATAGGCCAACATGTCAGTTAAAGCTAACCAGCACACTTTACTTGTTATCTGAGCACAGAAGCACATCACCTTTAAACCATAAACTTTTATTCCTTGCCCCCAAGATTTCATGTTAATACCATAATGCGAACCACAGTCCAACTTTTAAAAATTCCCACAGTTCCTAAATGTTTCAATACTTTAAACGTTGAAGGTCTCTTAATTGTGGGCTCCAGTAATTAAAACAAAAATTTATTATTCCAAACAGGAAGACCAAGAAACATAAACAGATCCAAACAATCCTCACTCCAAATCTCAAAGTTTAAGTCCAAATTCTGTAGCTGAATGTTCAGCATCTGCCCAACATCACTCATTTTATAGTCTTCGCTCTCCAAAAAGCTTGGGAAGTTCCGTTTTACACCTTTGTCACCTAAAGCCTGTATAGCTTACTCCATAGGCTAGGCTAGCTCAACTCAATACCTACCACTGGTCTTTCTTGTTGTTACATGGTCCTAGACTCTCCAACACTTTGGGGTCTCCATTGTAAATAAGGCTGCACCTTCACCAAAGGCCTCCCCTGGCATTATCAGAGGGACTCCAACTCTTCGGCACAGTGCCAAGGCTCAGCTGTTCACCATGACTCCTTCATACCTCCAAACCGCTGTGGCCCGGCTGACTCTCATACTATTTGCCACGTTCTTCTGTGAACTTGAAATGTCATCCATATCCATGCACTGACTCTAAGGAAGCATTTTTCCAGTGAAGTTCAGATTTCATCTAAATGGCAGTAAATTCTTATTACTTACAGTTAATTTTCAGCCTTACCTGACCAGCACCCCGTTGTCCTGATGAATCATAAATACTTTTTTTTTTTTTTAGCACATTTTATTCTTTCTGGTGGCCCCATGGATACACTTTTCTTTTTTTTTCAGTGTATGGGATTCCTTCAAGTCCTTCTTTTGGTGTTGGCTTAGTGGCTGCGACTTCCTTTAGTTTGTATTTATCATGGAACTTTTTTTCACATTTAAGTATAAAGGATGACTTTCTACATATAGTAATCTTTTGGAAGTTACTGTCTTTTGCGGCTTGGAGTACATTGTTCTGTGCATTTCTGAATATTGTAATTTTTGTTGAGACACCTACTGTTATTTTAGTGGGTACACCTTTGTATGTACCTTGGTGTTTCTTGTAACTTTTACTGTTATTTCTTTGTGTTTTAATTCTAAAATGGAGCAAGAGGCTTCTTTGGTCTTGTCTGTATGGCATTCTAAATGCCTTCAATATCTGGACACCATTTCTTTCTCTAACCTTGAAAATTTTGTGCTATTTTTTTGTTGCATATATTTCCTGTATCTTTAGCTTACTTCTCTTATGACATGATTCATGAATTTGATCTTTTAATTGTATCCCATAGAGCTTACTTTTCTGTTTAGATTTTCTTATTATTTTATATTTACTGTTGTCTGAAGGAACCCATAGCCATCTTTCTACTGTTGAGGTTTTCTACTAAGCTTTTATTTGAGTCATTGATGTTTTCATTTCTAAGACTTGAATTTGATTTTTTTCAGGATTTTTGTCTTTTCTATTGAGTTTTTATATTATATGTTTTCTTTTTTAATTTCAGTCAACCACTTATATTCCTTTTTGAATTCATTCCAGAGTGTATTCATGTCTTCTTTTATTTCACTGACTCTCTTATATTTTTAAGTATTTATGTTTTTAGTTTTATTTATATGCATATGTGTGTGTGTGTGTCTGAATGGTGGTATGTGCATGTGGGAGTGAAAGTGCTTGTAGAATCCAGAAAAGGGTGTCATATGCCCTGGATCTGGGATTACAGGTACTTTTGAACCACCCAACATAGGTACTAATAGTTGAGCTTGTGTTCCCCGCTTCTAACATGTGGGTCCAGGACCTCACTCAGGTCATCAGGCTTTGTGGCCCTGCTTTCACATGCTGAGTCATCTTACCAGGCTCCCTTCTGCACCACTTCTTTATCCCCACTTGCCCCCTTTTTACTTCCATGACTGTTTTATTTCATGCACTGAGCTTAAATAGGCTGCCTGTACAAGCACATGCAATGGGATATTTACTTAACCATGGGCAACGCACCATGGCCATACCACTAAAGCAAGCAGTCCATGTCCTCCCCCACCCCCGCAACCATTAATTGCCAAGAGCTCTTCAATAAAGGGTGGGACTTCATGAATACTTCAGTCATTCCTGATGGAATGCTGAAGACCCAGTTTTGTACTGACCTTGTGGTACGCATGGCTGGTATGTGTTTTTGATTGGAAAGGGCGTGTGATGACTAATGGCAGGGTTACACAGCAATACCCCTCTTACATCCTTTTTGTCTTATGTTTTCTTACTTTTTTTTTGTCTCCTCTTCAAAGATGAGCCTTGGAGGGTATGATACAGGTGTCGTTTTATGGCTGAGTACACTGACTAAATATAAGTCTCTGCATTAACCTTTATCCACCCCAGGAGTGTCTCTACTCAAGAACTGAGAGCAGAACTAATCTGTGGGTAAAACATAAATATTTAGAAGACAACTTGACAATATGATCATTTAGAAAAAAAAATAGTAATAGGTTCTCCCTTAGGGCCTATGAACCCTCCATCAATAGAGTTTTGTCTTAGATTATAGTATTAAACATATATTGTCATTGAGCAGGCTTTAAATCCAAACAGAAAGTAGTTGTCACCCTTAAAACTGCCATGCCACTATTGTACCAGTAGGTACATTTGCCTGGCATAATATAACATGGGAAGTCCATAGCTAGGGAAGACCATTGTTGAGCTTTCCCCAATAGTAACTTACACAGAATATTCAAGTGTTATGTAGGTTAGCCAACTACGAGAGAGCTTCTAGATAAGTTCCAACAGGTTATGGACAAGTATTGCACTAGCGTACTTTAGACCTTGTCACCTTTAAGCATTTGCCACTGTTTATTTCTCCTCTGGGGCATCTCTAGTAATTAACTTCCTTGTTTAGCACCAGAGGAGGGAAGATAATTCCATACCAGACTATGGCTCAGACCAGATGGCTCTCTGACTTCTAACTAGAGGGTTACTTACTGACAACTAGCTCTCATCCTATAATCCTTTGACATTGTCACTAGGCAGGATCTTTGTCACTAGAGTTGCCTGACTGCTGATTCAGTAGGAACCCTTTTAAATGGCTTCTTGCTATGCTATGGCCAAATGCTTCAAGCACTAGAGGGATTTCCCAGCACTTAGGTGTTATGCAGACAGCAGGTTTGTAGTCTGCTTCAACTGCAAATCTGTTCAGTGATGAGCCCACTGTTAACTGTGTTTTCTGAGTCTCTTGTTTTGCTTTTGGTCCCCAGTCCCTCTGCTGTATGTATTTTCTTTGTTCCCCATGGGGCCTCTCCCCCGCTGAGTTCTGCTCTCTAAATCCTCCAGCTTTGGAAGTATGGCACTTATTTTATGAGGCTCCCCTGCCTTGCACCTGGGTACTGACCTTTGCACTTGCCCTTAGAGCTGAGCTCTCTGGAATAGATTCATTCTGCTCTGCTTTCTTGTGTTTCCTCTCTTTCCTTGCTGCTAGGCAATATGTGTTTCTGTCTTTACCAACCTGAGAGGATAGCTGCTCTCCAACTATCCAGATCCATTTCCTTAGATACTAGCAGTTGCTACTTGTGCGTCCTCTGCTTTCTACCCCCTCCCATGGACTCTAGAATACTTTTGATCACTGAGCATTCTAGTGGAATGTTCCACAAAGCGTTTGAAACCTTTAGATGTACAGATTTTAATGCTGTTCTTAAACCCCATAGCTTTATGAACTCACTGCTTTCCATCATATTTTTTTTCTTCTTTAGAGACTTCTATCATGGATTTTTTTCTTCTCAAGTTCTCATTATAGAATTTCACTAATTATCCAAAGTTCTGCATTGTTCTTTCTTTAGAGGTATTTTTTTCTAGCTGTCTTCCATCTCCTTACATGTGTTCCATGCAGAATCAAGTACCTTTGTATTTTTTAATTTTACCGTCATGAAAGTTATATATTTTGCCACATATTTCTTTCCAAGTTCTTGTAGCTCACATTTTTTTTCTGTCTTGTAAACTTGTCACATCATATTACTCAGTTCTAAAAACTCTTTATCCAATTGGTCCTTATAAAGGCTTTGCCTTACTAAATATTTTAAAATAAATGCATACACCATTTTGATGTGATCCATGTTACCAGACTTTTGCTATGTATTTTTTCCTTTGCTAGTAACCAAGCAATCTCATAATCTCTTTGCTTTTTGAGTAGACAGTGTGTTCCATTTCTGTTGCCTCGTTACTTAACTAGAAAAAACTGGGAATTCCTGAGCAGGCCTCTGAAGGGTGTCCTGTTGGTATGAGGAGCAGATGACATTAGCTGTCACACAAGTGAAAAGCTTTCTTTCAATTTCAACAAAGATTTTTTTGTGGACCCCTAACAAAGCCCTTCCTGTTCTTTTCCCCCAAAATAGGTCCTAGATGTTCCTTGGCTAATACAGTCCACTTAATGTGCAGCTTCACACCCACTTACCATGTACCGCTATACTTGCTTACCCTTGAGAATGTGTTCTTGAAGATGCATGTATGCTCTGCAAAGGGCAGGCTTTGCTATTGAAATCTTTCTTCTCTACTTAGCATGGATGAGTCCTATGTGAATGCAACTGTTTTTAGCCTGTTTTTCTAATACTTGAATGTTCCTTTCAAGCCTTTAACAAAATTCAAATGTACATCCCCCCGCACCCCCTTGTTGATTTTTGGATTAGTTCCCAGGAACGGATAAAAAGCCGTGTCTTACAATCTCCATTTTAAAAATCCTATCTCCTTTTTCTTAAACAACTTTAGTCTGTCACTTGCAGAGGTATTTTACATGCTGTAGAAGCCAAGACAGTTGCTCTGAGAGCTCAGGCTGCTGTGATACTGAATCTCTCCTGGACTCTTTGTAACAAAAATTCAGTGGTCCACATCATGCAGAGCCCAGAGCCCTGACCAATGTAACTTTGTGGGGTTAGCTGGGGATAGCTGGTTAATATGTGAACTCAGTACTTAGGAGGACAGAGATCAGATGTCATCACCTTTGGTGCTTCAGGCAAAGATGAGGTTTATGAACAAGCAGCCATTTTAACCCTTCCCCTATCAGATAGACTCAACATTGGCTATTTTCTACTTTTGGGTCCTGGAGGTGTCTTCTTTGTGCCAAATTGTGTTATTTCTGGAAAACATAATGGTTGTTGACCACACAGGTAGATATATTCATGGCACACGCCAATTTACCTGTTCCAAATGCTACAATCATGATAACTACCTTCACCAAGATCACGAAACAGAAGACTCTAAAGCTGTCTGTCCTCTGCAACCAAATACTCCACCTCTGGGTATAAACCTAACTGTTTACACACTTGCTGCATAGCATGCCAATGACTGTGTTTAATCTAAAAAGGTTATGTGACTCATGGCATGAGTAGCCTAGAGAAGCTGTTTTATGTAGCCAAGTGAATAAACATGGAGATTAACGCCACCCTCTCTTTTATGTTCATTCATACATTCATTCACAAGTATGTGACTTGTCAAGAGCTAAGGCCCAGTCCCTTAAGGCCACATACTCCTTTGTGAAGAACTAAGACTCTCCTGGCCTGAGAGGTAGGGATAATTATTGCTGAGCAAGCCCACAGAAGGACCAGGACTTTGAAGAGGAAACCCAAGTAAGGTTCAGGAGGCCACCACATCAGGAACACAGGCAAACATTTGCCTTCAAGAGCAACACTTTAGTGGTCCCTTTATCTCCTGTCTAAATGGTTGCATGTCTGCTATGGTCTTTTACTCTCTCTCTCTCCAGAGGCCTCTCTACCCATGCCCTGTTTGTCTGTGTTTCAATGAGTTCTGTATCTGTCACCTCTCCTGATCTTAAAACTCTTTGTTGTTATTCATTTCTTTATTAACTAAACTTCAGAACCGACTGTGGTGTATAAAGCTCCCCACGCCATCTGGCCAGGCTGGGGCTCTGACAGCATCTCTTCAGTTATGAGAGCCTTGCCAGCTCTCGTCACCTGCTCTTACACTTTCAGTTTCTTCACATCTTCTTGCAGTTCTTCTTGTGACTCAATTCTGTCCTTTATATTCTCTTTCTTCAAGTATTGATGCTTTACTTTAGCCCCGTCTGAATGGCATCCTTTCTCACAACTGCTGTTTTCTCTCCCAGTGTTTATTACTACCTGGCATCATGTGACAGACTTCTGCTTAGTGGCTATTTTATATCTACTGGACCCCTGGGATAGTGTCCTTAATAGCAGGCTATTCATGTGTGGCTCTTGCAAGTACCACAGATGAAATGATACTGCTTGTACATAAAGCTGGTCTTTGTTTGAATGCAATTACTTTGTGAGTTTAGAGCTCACCCAGGGGGCCTGGAAGTCACCCCATGGTTCAAGTGGAAATGGCCATATTAAAGGACAGGTAAGGGAGAAGTTGTTACTTAAGGTATTTGAAAAGTGACCTAGGTGAGGTGGAGGGCAAGGAGTTGTTTTGGAAGCTGAAAGAAGAGAGTAAAAGAGTAATCACTACTTTCAAGCAAAGTTGAGATATCCCAAAGGGAGAAAAACTACCAATTTTTGTTGGGTTTGGGACACTACTGTCATCAATGTCCCTATTGAGTTTTACAAATGAAAGCTGTTAGAGTAGGTGGGAATGTACAACTTGGAGGGATAGAAAGGGCGAGAAACATTAATTTGCCATTTTTTTTGTATTTTATAAATGATTATCTATGATCAGCTGTTAGCTTTTATTGAACATACATAATGGCCCCAATTAGCTGGGAAGAGTCATAGTCACGAGTCAGTGGCCTATTTCATATCTTTAACTTGTCTGCATCAAGTGTCAAAGGCCAGGCAATGGCTACCTGAGGTGTCCTTGAGCCCCATGTTTCTGACATGATACCCATTGTGTATCTGCACAGCTGTAAACCAGGATGCCAACTTTAGTAGCAATGCCTTCCTTACAGGCCATTTGAAGTACTGCTTCTGAAGGTGACCTGTATCTTGTAAAAAAACAAAAATGACCAAAACATGAGAGAGGCATAGACCTTATCATATTCATGATTCTGAGTCAACTTACCTTGCTTGCCCCTGACCTCACTTGCCCCTTGGATATTGACTGAATTAATTATATGCTGACAGGTTCCTGAACAATGTTGGCTTCTTTTTCCCACTGATCATGATGTTGACTTGGATGGTGTCCGTGGCCAGCATGGTTCGGAAGCTGGTATATGAGAGGGAGATCCAGATAGAAGAGGTAAGTGGCTTTGATATTGCCCGTGGGATCACAGGAGATGATTTGGGAAGTGGTCCTCCAGGTAGATCACCTGCGCTCTCTCTTTACTCTTCTTTCCTTCTGCTGAACTTTTTCCTAGGCTCTAGCTGAGTCTCCCTCCCAAGAACATTGTTTTCTATTAGAATCAAAAGGGTTGTCAAAATAATGATACTTCTCATTCAGACAAAAGGAAATCAAAGTACATGAGATTAAAAGAACAAGGCCACTGTTGCTCATTTGTAATTTTTTTATAAGACATCACTTCCCACCTTCATTTCTGGTTCTGATTCTATACAAAGAATTCTAATATTTTTGTCCTCATGTCATCAAAATATGAAAAGATAAGACTACTGCTTTTATGAATGAAATTTTTTATGAGTATCAGGTAAAGATGTGATAATCTGTTGATCCTTGAAGGAGAGTGAAGGCCAATGATGATGTCATGCATTGTTTAATTACTGAACAGTTCTTGAAATACAGGAACCATGTGATCAGCTATTACTGCTCTACACATGGCTTACCTGTTTACAATTCAAGGGTATCTATGCTCCTCCCCTAAGTGGATTTGAACCCTGAGCACAGGGGCCTGGAGACAGAGGTTTCAATTGCAGGGTTCTTTAATGTGCCTACTGAGTGATTAGCAGGAGCCCATACCTCAGAGTTACTTAACTTCTTTTCACAAGAAGCCAAGGCCATTCCCCTAAACATCACCATGTGGTATATGAACAAATGGCAGGTTAGTGGAGAGATTGATTTTATTAATTTAACCAAGATTATTTTGTAAAATGCATTCTGTAGCCCATGAAAAGGCTACCTCAGCCAGGGATTTCATCTCAGTATTTCCCTCCTTCATTGTTCTTTGCCTTTATTGAACAAAGCCTGCAGAAACAGACTGGAAAACAAAAGCTAAGACAATGACAAATCTACACAACCAGAAAGCATAATGCAGCTGTTGGTCAACTGAGCCTATAGTCTAAGACTTCTTGTTCGTACCTCTTTCTGTCATGGTTCTTACTGGTGACATTCTTTCATGTCTAGCTTCAGTTTTCTTTGCAAGACCATAGTGAACGACTATGATGTCAGGTCTTTGGGAAAATCACTGTAGAAGAAAGAGAACTTTTTAATACCCCTTTTCCAGGGCTGGGTTGGCAAAGCAAATGGTTTACTTCTCCACTGGTGTTCTTCTTGCTTGTGATTTCACCTGCCTTTTCTCAAGTGTCCACCGTGGTGATAACCCCAGACTCCTTCTTTTCACAGTACATGCGGATGATGGGGCTGCACTCAGCCATCCACTTCCTGTCCTGGTTCCTAGAGAACATGGCCACCCTGGCTCTGAGCAGTGCTGCCCTTGCTGCCATTCTGAAGATGAGTGGCATCTTCATGCACAGTGATGCCTTCATCGTTTTTCTTTTCTTGCTGGATTTTGGGGTGTCAGCTGTCATGCTGAGCTACTTCTTAAGTGTGTTTTTCAGCCAAGCAAATACAGCAGCCCTGTGTACCAGCCTGGGGTACATGATCAGCTTCCTGCCCTATGTGGTCCTGTTGGTCCTACACAACCAACTCAGTTTTGCAGTCCAGACCCTTCTGGTGAGTGAGATGCTCTGTAAAATGCAAATTAAAACCAATAGGTGCCCTCTAAGCATGGCACATCCCCGACTCACCAGTCTGTCTTGTTCTGACTTATATGGAGCATCTGAGGTCTCTACTCTGCATTCTGCCCATAGATGCAAAACTACATCATTGACTTGCAGTGATGTAGTGGCAGGCCATTAAGAATTGTCAGTTTTCTGTAATGGAGTCTCTCCAAGAATTCTGGGAAGTCAGCATTCCCCTCAAGGAAACATATAACTTTGGGTTCCCTTTGTTTCATGCATGGAGAGAAATAGATTTCTGAAGCTATTTTGGAAGTTAAAAATAAGCATTTTTCTTGAAGCATCATGAGTTACATCACATTAAGTAGAAAGATCTCTCCGTTAGCAATGTCAGAATCACTCATCCATTTGAAATGTATGACCTGAAAGAGAGCAAGAATGCTTTCACGTCTGCAGTAGAAAATGCACAGAAGTCAGCAACAGATTCTTTCTTGATTGTTGTCTGGCAGGCACTGTGCCTGGCACATAGTAGGGAATCAAGTCAGTATGGAGGAATAAAAGCATCAATATCAGATTACATTCTTTCCAGAGCTAGAGTTGTATCTGTACCAAGTTGCATCCCTCCTCCAGCAAGTCACTCAATGTTCCAAAATAGCAATCTGTTAGGAGGTGTGACCACAATTACCTTGAAAAAGATTTAGGGACATTTCAAATCCTTGGATTGTTAAGGAGTATTTGGAAAACTACATCTGGTCAAAGTGTAGACCATAGGGTGCCCTGCCCCTTGTAGATATACCTACAAGACAAAAATCTAAGGCTCAGGAAACATTGAGCAAGAGGGGGAGGAACAATTGTGAGAACCAGATGATCAGGAAGCAAGCTGTGAGATGGTGCCCTCTATGTATGACAGGGAAGCAACACTGTGAAATCTCAGCAACATGGCCGCCCAAATGAGACATGGAAAATGATACCAGCAGTTGACATGATAAGGCAACTAGAGGAAATCTCACAAGGCTCCACATTAGGTAAAGAGTGACAGGCAATTAATGACTGCTGAGAGAGGGTGGGAAGTCTTCTCTAATAGGTTATCTGGTCTCAGTCAGCCCTAAACATGTACATATATGAGCAACACTACATGAACTCAGTAAACTGTATTTATATATTTGTGTGTGTGTGTGTGTGTGTGTGTGTGTGTGTGTAACAATTAAATAAGAGTTCATGAATTTTAGAGAGACTTGGGGGACATAGTAAGAGTTGAAGGGAAAAAGGAAGGAGGATATTATATAAATATAGTAGTCATATAAAATTCTCAAAAACTACCATAAAGACTTGATAAACCTTCTTTCCAACATGAAATTCTTGGAAGATTAGTATATCACTCATTCCCAGAGTGGAGAATACCTTCTGTTCATCTACAGCCTCAGAGAAAATGCATGCATAACAACTGAATTAATTTCTCCAACTTCAATTAAGTAACAATTCAGTATTGTATTTGTCCCCTTTCTTCTGGCCCTGGGAATTGAAGCTAGGCCCTGAAATATACTTGACAAGTTCTCTACCGTTTTTTTTTTTTAATTTTAGATTTTTGTTTTAAGAAAGAGTTCTATTAACTAGTAGTTTTATTGCCTCAGCTCCTAAGCAGAGAAATTATAGGCAGACAACATGTTGTTCTGATTTTTGGTTTTGTAGCCAAATAAATACAGGTATGCACATATAAGATAAATTGTTCAATTCAATTTATATCTCTTGTGCTGATATGTTCTCATCATCTTGATGAGCTTATAACACACCTGCTGTAACTTAAAAGCAATAATTTTGTATTAGAATTGGTCAGGTAATCCCAGAATAATTAATACAAATAGGATCCTTGCTACCTCCCGCTTGCAAACTTCTTGAAGATATGATCTGAAGCAAGAGTAAAATGCTCTTGTTTCTCGCTTGTGCTTCAGTCCTTAGGGAGAAGGCATCTGCCACACAGCATTTGTTTTGTTCATGCAGATGCTTTCTAGCTAGTGATTACCTCTAACCTGGTACCTTGTGTTTTAAAGGTAAGATGCTTTTTCAGTAGTTTTCCTTATTTAACATAGGACCTCTTCAACTGAAGATAAACTAACAGCTTCCTGTAATACACTTCTTTTCTAGTGTAGAATTGTGTAGACATCACATCAGCTTGTTCACAGAGTGCTCCAAGGCATACATTTAATAATAAGAAATAGTAAATTGCTCTATTCCATTTCCCACTGTTTTGTGTTACATGTTTCTGTATTCAGTGCATTGAATTTATGACACCATGAGTGTTGCAGTGAAAAGAAATAATTCATTTTAGCATTAAAGACAAACTGGTGAGGATGGTTTTCAGAGTGGTCTGGTGCTCTGCTAATCCCTTAGGCTCAGATACTTAAGTCATTGCCTGAAGAAAAGTTATGCTTAGAACCTTTGAGTTGGGAGGTGTCTTCTTAGAAATGGGTGTTGTAAGTTTTCTGTAGTCACAATAAAACATTAATGGCTGTTTTCCCCTTACCCCACCGACCCTGGCAGTGCTTGCTCTCAACCACAGCCTTCGGACAAGGAGTCTTTTTCATTACATTTCTGGAAGGACAGGAGGAAGGTAAGAGGATGACTGCTTAGGGGGTGGCATTCTGTGACTCAGGGTTTGGAAACATGTAGTTATCAAGCAACCAAATGGGCAGGAAGTCTTGCTACCAAGTGAGAAATTTGGGAGGAGATCTTGGTATTTGATTTTGTTGATGGAAAACCTCCCCTTACCTAGTTGTTATGGTTCAGAGGACAATAAAAAAATCATCACATCACAGCATCTCTTGCTGCAGATACCACCCAAGTCTAATGGTAGATACAGGGTAGTGCATATGTTTTGCTTATGGTACATAGTCAACCTACTGACCTTCCAGATTCTTCCAGTAGTGGGATATGCACATGCCTTCCACATGCTAGACTGTGGTTGAACTAGGACAAGTCTTTCCAGAGCCTCTGTGGCCTCTTCTTCTCTCACCTTCATTATTTTCTTGGTCTTATGTCTAATTAGCAAAGAAAAAGTCACAACTGTCACCTCCATTTTATGTACATATTTATCCCTATATTTAGTCTAAATACATTTTTTTTTGAAATAAGTTCTCTAGCTCAGGTTGGATTTGAACTCCCTATGTCAGTGAGGGTGACCTTGATCATTGGTCCTCTTGCCAGATACTTCCAAGTGCTGGGATCATAGGCATACCACATTTGGTTTATGAGGTTCAGGGGAACTGAACCTAGGGCCTTATATATGCCAGGGAAGGAAACTTAGCAACAGGGTTACATCTCCAGCTCCTTAAAATAATTTAAAAATGCTGGCAATAACTTTTAATTACATTGAGATTTTTATCATAAACTCGTAAGTAAGAACATATAGTTTTTTAGATGTTCATATGGTTTTTGGATTGTTTCATAAATAAAGCCAAATACAAGCCATATGAAAAACTCAACACTGTATGCAGTTCACTGGACAGTCACTTTACATTGTTAGATTTATCCAGATTTTCCAGTAAAATATGTTAATATTGCCCTTTGTTCATAAATGGGCTTCACCCCCTCCATTTTCCTCCAATTGATCTTCAAAGTAAAAACTGGACCAAGAAGATATAGAAGAAAAGTAGTCACAATTAAATTGATTATTTTGGTCCAAATGATAGCAAATATACAGTAGTTAAAAATTTTTAAAGCTGGGTTCTGACTTAGTGCCACAGTGAATAGAAAGAGGAATAATGTTCTCAACTTATACTGCAATCCAGAAATAAATAACAAACGTAAGAAACAATGATTATTTTCCACCATAGACCTTCTATATATTATTTAACATATTTTCCAGAAGCAGAGTATTATATGATTTAAAGTTTCATTAAACAATACTTTTTGTCCATAAATATAAAGTTGCTCTTTAGTTGAGTCAGTAAAACTAGATCCAAATGACTTTCAGAGGGTTTTGGAATGTTGGAGAATAATGTGATGATGCTAATGGTTGCTCATGGGTCCCTCTGAATCAGAGGTGAGATTCCACAAGTTCATGATGCCTTTGTAAACTTAGCATTGCTAGTATTGACTTCTTTTTGTTCTACAGTAGAATCTTCTAGAATTAATAAACTCATCATCAAACTTACAGTAAAAGAATAGGCCCAGGTAATTCTGTGCTTTCTTCTCTGGCAGGGATCCAGTGGAGCCACATGTACCGAGCTCCAGAACCAGGGGGCATGACATTTGGCTGGGTCTGCTGGATGATTCTGTTTGATTCAATCCTTTACTTTTTGTGTGGATGGTATTTCAGCAACTTGGTCCCTGGTAAGAAGTCTTCATTTTTTATAAGACAAATAAACAGGGTGAGTGTAGGGGAAGTGTTTGGAACCTATAGTAGCTCTCAACAGGTGGGCTTCTATAGACCACACCTCACAACTCTGGTTTCTAAGAACAAGTGTATGAAAGAGATGGCTATGAGAAGAGTCATGTCAGAAGAGTCCGGGGCCTCTGGAGATGTTGGCCTACACATAGGTAAGATTTCTCGTGGTTATAGGAATGAGTGGTAGGGTGGCAGAAGAGTATGAAGCAAGAACTCATCTGGGTGAAGTCAGGCAGGATGTAGATTTGTAGATTCTTGAGGAAGCCAGACAGGCTAGCAGATGGTAGAATAGTGGGCTAGAAGGGTTGTAGTTAGGAGTCACTTCCTGATCCAAGTTTGTATGTAAGGTAGTGTTCTAGATAAGGGATTTCTCTGAATGTAACATGCTTCTTTCTTCATGTGGCAGGCACAACCTGGAGACAGGGGGATGACAATCATCACAGGGAGGGAGGACCAAGACAGGAGTAATGAACTTCTCTGCAGAATCAAGGGAGACAGCAGCATACATTTACCACTTTGGTTCAGGCTAAAAAGTAGAAAAATTACATTGCAATTTTGAAAACCATTTTTTAGAACTGACATATGGATGATATTAAGCTTTATTGGTGAATTTGCTTGTGACTCTGTCTCTATACATTCCAGAAGAACTGACATCTAACCTTAAAAAAAAAAACCCTATAAATAGAGATTCCAAACATGCAAATGAAAGTCGAGGGATGGGTGGAAAAATAAATCACATTTTTGCTTGTGAAACCCCATTTAAGAGTTGGGGAACTCACAGGAATTCCTGAAGACTAGAACACATAAAAGCACAGGTCATTGGAAAGACATTTTCATAGGTATAAAAATATGGCCTCAATAACTGATAGATAATATAAATTCACCAGGTAATTTATTTTGGAGAAACTAGGATTGCATGAAATTAAAAAGCAATAAAATGCATCTAGAAGGCCAAAATTGGCAAGACTCTGGATAAGTTGGGTAGTGAAGAGGCTGAGTAATGGAATAAAGAGACCCTTGTGATAGGGTTTGATGTTCTTTTATAGAGTAAAAATGCAATCATGGTCATAGAGAAATGCATAGAAAGGCTGGAGAGATTGTGGTTAAGAGTGCTGGCTGCTCTTGCAGAGGAACCTAGTTCATTTCCTAACACCTATGCTACAACTACCTGTGACTGGAGCCCCAAGGGACCTGACACCCTCATCTTGCCTCTGTGGGTACTTACGTTTCATGTGCTCATATTCACACAGACACATCCACACATATGCACACTTAAAAAAATCCTAAAATATACAATGTATTTTTTTTTAAAGAAACAAATGAGCCAAGCTAGACCTGATGGCACACCCCAGTAATACCAACATTCAGGAAGTGGAAACATTGGATCATGGGTTCAAGACAAGCCTAAGCTATACAGGGAGAGCCTATTTTTTATTAAACAAAAATGAGAACCTGAAAGAGGAGGAATCAACAAAAATAAAGATGAAAAGGCTAATGGATTTTGAGGATCCATTAGCCGCTGATCCTTAGAGGGGCCAAAATCAGCTGGAACTAAAGGCAATCAAGGAGAGTCACCAGAAGATAAGGTGATGTGCCCAGTAAGTGATCATCACACAACATACACAATTCCTAAGGAGAAACATGTTCTTGGATAGAGAATGGCTGATGTCTTGAACTCCAAGGACAAAGAAAAGATTCCTATGATCACAAAGACCAGCAGAATCAGGCTACCCTCAGCAGTGTGGAGAAGAGATAAAAATGTGTTCAAGGACCAAGAATGTTCTGAGTTCTTTCCTTCGCTCTGTCAAAATCTGAGATACAAGAATCCTGATGTCCTTATTAAGGGTTTTATTGCTGTGATAAGAACATAACCAAAAGCAACATGGGGATGAAAGAGTTTATTTTAGCTCACACTTCCTGCATTACAGTCCATCCCTGAGGGAAGTCAAGGTAGGAACTCAAACAGGGCAGTCACCTGGAGGCAGGAGCTGATGCAGCGGCCATGGGAGGAGAGCTGCTTTCTGGTTGTTCTGCATGGCTTGCTCAGCCTGCTTTCTTGCAGTATTCAGGGCCACCTTTCTACAGAAAGCACTGCCAACCATGACAGGGTCCTCCCACATCAATCGTTAATTAAGAAAATGTCACAGAGGCCTGCTTACAGGTAGGTCATTATTAACTGATGCATTTTTTTCAGTTGTGATCCCCCTCTTCTCAGAAGTCTAGGTTTGAGTCGAGTTGACAAAACCAAACCAGAAAAATTGATCCCTTGTCAACTTGGCCCACAAACACATAACTTATTAAGCCGTGCACTTTTCTCTTTTATTCATTCCCCATGGCTCATACTGACATCAATATCACAATATAAAACATCCCAGCTTTTAAAAATCCCATAGTCTTTAAAAATTCAAATACTTAAAAAAATTTAGTTTCTTTAAAATATCCAAAGTCTCTTCATGAGATAAAAGTCTCTCTAAAATACTAAAGTCCCTCAACTATGGGATCCTGTAAAAGCAAAACTATGTTACATATTTTCTTATTTTAAGAATGTGGAACCAAAGCAATGGCACAACCTAATCAAAGCAAAGCCAAACTCCAACGATGGAAAGCATTCAGTTTTTGATGTGTGGGACTCACTCACAATCTTCTGGCTTTCAAAGGGCCATGTAAACACTGTTTCTTCGGCTCAATCATCCGTAGCACACAGCTTGTCTCATAGGCTCAGGTTGGCTCTACTTCACACTGGCTGCCATTCTTGGTGGTCATTCCTTGGTACTAGGATATCGAAAATGCTGGGGTGTCCTGCACTACCCCCCTTCCACAATTGTCTTTCTTGGGCTCTCTTCAGGGACTCTGACTCTGCCACATGTTATCTAAGCCTCAGTCTCTTTCCATTACCCTTTAATCCTGCCACTAAGGCTTCACCATCACCCGTGGCCTCTCCTGTGCTCTCACAGTGCCAAGACTCAGCTGCTCCCTATGAACCTCTGATGCCTTCAAAACTAATGTCACCTGGAAGACTCAAATTACCAGCTTTGGCTAGCAGTATGAAGTACAATCTTGTTGACCTCTAGACAATTGATTCTGTGTGCTGACTCTGAGGAAATACTCCCAGATTTAAGTTTCTCAATGATGCTGGTCACTTATTTTTATTTGTTTTTCCCCTTTTATTGAAAATAGATTCTATTCTCTTATGGCATATCCTGATTATAGTCACCACCCCTCCCTCCCCTCCAGATCCATTTCCTTTCTGTCTCTTATTATAAAAGAACAGGTTTCTAAGAGATAACCACAACTATGACAAAATAAAATATAATAAGATGAAGCAAAAATTATCATATTGAATTTGGGCACAGCAACCCAAGAGGAGGAAAAAAGTCTTAAGAGCAGGCACAAGAGTCAGAGACCCACTTGTTTTCATAGTCAGGAGTCCTATAAAAATACTAAACTAAACACTGTAATATATGCACAGAGGACCTAGTGCAGACCCATATAGACCCTGTGCTTGCTTCTTCAGTCTCAGTGAGGTCATACGTTCCTTGCTTAGTTGATTGAGAGAGCCTTGTTTTCCTAATGTCCTCCATCCACTCTGGCTCTTAAATCTCCACCAGATTCCCTGAGCTCTAGGGGGAGGGATTTGATGGAGACCTCCAATTTAGACTTTCCTTCTCTATGTAATGGAGACAAACACTACATACATCTGGCTGTCTGTCTTTGTATCTGTTCCCATCTGCTGCCACAGGAAGTCTCTCTGATTATGATTGGATCAGGCACTGATGCATGAGTATAGAAGAATATTATTGGGAGTCACTTTATTTATGCTTTTCTTTTTACCAGTGTATTTGGTTTTTACCTTAGGTCTCTGGGCTATCTAGTCTCTCATTCCTGGTTACTCTAGCAGTGTCAAGTATAGGTTCCTTCTCATGGAGTGGGCCTTAGGTCAAATCAGACATTGGTTAGCTACTCTCACAAGCTCTGTGCCATCACTGCTCTAGCATTTTTCAGGCAGGACATATTGTAAGTCAGAGGTTTTGTGGCTGGGTTGCTGTCTACGTTTCTCTTTGGTAGCCTACAGAATGCCTTACTACACCAAAGACACTAGAACCTAGAGGTGAAGGCTCCATGTAGGCACCAGCTCCCCACTTCTTCATGTTCAATGAGTTGTGTGGATGTTGTCCTTTGCAATAGGGCCCTGCTGTCAGTTTGCAGAGATCAGCCTTGTGCCTTAGCATCAGCCTGGTCTGTTTGGGGATTTCCATGGGACCCATTGGCCAACGGCTCAACTGAATGCAACCCATTCCCTCTACTGGAAGCCATACCTGGCAACAAGAGATGATAGATAAGACTCTCCACCCCCATACTAGGAGTCCTCATTAGGATTCCCTTCATAGATTCCAGATGATTTCTCCTGCATTAGGTTTCATTTGCTTAGAATACCTTTTTATTCCAACTCTTTTTCCTGGGGTAGTGTTTATTCTGGATATTGGGGTGTGTTTCTGGGATGCAGAAAAGGATGGACTCTGTTTTCGCATCCATTCTGGTAGTCTGTGTCTTTCTATTGGGGAATGGAGATCATTGATATTGAGGGATATTAATGATCAGTGATTGTTGATACCCTGTCATTTTGTTGCTGTTGTTGTTGGTGGTGGTGTTGGTGTTGGTGTATGTGTGTGTGTGTGTGTGTGTGGTGGGGGGAAGTTTCCTTCGTTTGATTTTGCAGATGTGAGATCATCATTAATGGTTGTTTTGGGTATAGATAGTTTTCATGGGTATAGATAACCTTCTTAGGTTGGAGTTTTCCTTCTATCACCTTCTGTAGGCCTGGATTTGTACATCGACATTGTTTAAAATTTTTTAAACTTTTTTTTTTATTACTTCAAATTACATCTCTATCACAGCCCCCTCCCTCTACCCTTCCCGGTCCCACCCTCCCATTTTCTTCCCCTTCCCCCACCTATCCTACTCCTCTGGTGTGGGGTGCCCCCACATATCAACCCCCTCAGTTCAGCAGTCATATGAG
The DNA here is from genome assembly GCA_907164525.1 of Lophiomys imhausi. NCBI lineage: Eukaryota > Metazoa > Chordata > Mammalia > Rodentia > Muridae > Lophiomys > Lophiomys imhausi. The sequence goes on from CAJQZJ010037469.1 coordinate 4,357,708, forward strand.
GGCTAAGGGCTTCCTCTTTCACTGGGGGCCTACATGGCAGCTCCACTAGGGCAAAGTGTCCCGCTAACAGGTAACAAAGTCCATGTTCCTGTTCTTCTTGGGCTGTTGGTTGTAGGATATTTATCCTGTACTATATGGCTAAAATCCACTTATAGGTGAGTTGATGCCATGTGCATTTTTCTGGGTCTGGGTTAGCTCACTCAGGATGAGCTTTTCTAGTTTCATCCATTTGGCAGCAAATTGCATGATTTCCTTGTTTCTGATAGCTGAGTAGTATTCCATTGTGTAAGTGTACCACAGTTTTGTTTTGTTTTGTTTTTTGTTTGTTTTTGTTTTTATCCCTCTTCGGTTGAGAGACATCTGGGCTTTTTTTTTTTCCAGTTTCTAGCTATTATAAATAAAATTGCTATGAACATAGTTGAGGAGATGTCCTTGTGGTTTGTGAGGAATCATTTGGATGTATACCCAGAAATGGTATGGCTGGGTCTTGAGGTAGAGCTATTCCAAGTTTTCTAAGATATTGTCAGGCTGATTTCCATAATGGTTGTACAAGTTTGCATTTCCACCGGCAATGGAGGAGTGTTTCCCTTTCTCCACATCCTCGCTAGCATGGATACAGTGATTTTAATTTGCCTTTTGTTGGTTAATAATATTGAACATCTTACATATTAGTATGTCCTATTAGAAGAAATGTCTATTCAGGTTATCTGGCCTTTGAAAGAATTTGGTCATTTGCTTTCAAATTATTTAGTTGTAGGTATCCCTTATACATTTTGAGATGTGTGGTTTGCAAACATTTTCTCCTATTTTGTGAGGTCTCCTTGGTTTTTGTGGATCATTTGCTTTTCTTAACAAAAAGAGTTTTAGTTTGATCTAACACCAAAATAGGAAGCTTCTTTAAAAATAATAGTAAGCTTCATCAAAATGACTGATGGGCCACTGAGGTGACTCCATAGCTAAAGTTGCGTTCTGCTCAATCTGGCAGCCTGAATTTGAACTCCAGGACCTATATGACAGAGAAAGGGGACTGAATCCCACAAGTGGTTCTCTGATCACCATGTGTGCTGCAGCACAAAACATTTTCACACAATAAATGAATAAATGTATTTTAAAAAACTCTAAAGAGAGAGAATGATGTTCCCTTCAGTGACCCAGATCCCATCCCCAAATCTGAAGATGTCTTCTCTGTATCTGGGATGTCTGCTCAGCCCTGGGTTCAGGTGAGGAAGAGGAGTGTGAGGACCCAGCACTGATGTTGCCCCTCATCCCTCTTCCCACTCGTCACCCATGTCCATTCTCACTCTCCAGTCTTGCTTCCCATTTCTGAAGATGCACATGTGGCCTGAACTTGCAGATGGATGTGACCCCTCTAATTTGGATCTTGGGTGTCCTAGTATAAGATTTTAATGTTTCTAAATCTTTCTACCTCTGGCATCTCTAGACATCAGTGATCACCACCTAGAGACACAGGAGGTGCAAATCTGTACAAAGGTAGTACTCAGAGGGAGGAACCGGAGAACAGGGTCGGGGACAGACAGTCGATTCTGGTCATGTGCTTTCTAGAGGATTCTGGACAATGAGCAATGAGTGTCACCGAAGAGGCTGAAATAATCTTTTGGGGATGGAAGTAGGAGAAGGAAACAGAAATGATTCCACCAGAAGACATTTCTTGCAACAGCAGGAATCACTTAAGACTGAACCCTGAAAGAGTTGAAGGCAACTTGTACAATAGATGTTTGTACATTTCTAGTCATGTAATGCTGTTCACAGGAGCCCAGGGGTAGACACAGCTCAAGGATCCAACAGCAAATGAATGTCTCTAGAAACTGGTATGTTCATAGGATCATTATTTAGCCAGGGCAAGGAAGGTAATTCTGACATCTGCACAGGCTTTTCATGAAATGAACCAGCCAAATAAATATAATTCTTCTTCAGAGTGATGTATTAGGACAGAATGCTTCAAGGAGCCATGGGGGTGAAGATCTGGAGATGAATTTGAAAAGTTAGAACAGTGGTGCGAACATGAACTCTGCACTTAAATATTGTGTATATTTTATTGCAATTTAAAAAAATTCCAGCCTTGAGGTAGATGGCTGAGATCTAAGACCTACGACATAAGAGTCCTTCGAGGAGAAAAAAAGATAAATATGGCTGAGTTTATGGAGGTGTCTACTAGGCTTGGGAACGATTAGTGATGTTGGCAATGTACCATAAGAAATTGTCACTGAATCAGGAGAACATTGTGCTTTGGTAACCGAAGAGAGTATTTTCACCCTTAAAATCTAAAGGCAGTCAGCTTGGGACTCAGAGCCATCTTCCTTAAGGATGAACAGATTGAAATGCCAAAGCTAGTCTGCACATGGAATTTCTTGGCTTTCTGAGCTCTGATGTGCTATGGGATCTGGCACTTGGAACTTGCTATATTCAGCCAGCATCTCCACCTCCCATTTATCAACTCCTGTTCTTCATTCCCTCAGGCTCCTCATTCCACCACTTGCTATTAGGCAAAGGGTAAGACATCAGCCTACACCTCCACACACCCCATCCTGAAGCTTCTACCCCTGACATAGAGAAGTTTTGAGACATCTCAGGACCTGCTCTCATCTTACCATATCCAACAAGAGACAAGTGATCTGCTTTCCAAGTCTCTCTTTAATATGCCAGAGCCCCTGCTCTGAGGAATGTCTCCACCTTTTTTTTTTTTTTTCATGTGGCTGTACAGGTGTCACCTAGATGGGTCATGAGTCCCAGCTAGATTGGATTCTCCTTCCTGCAAAGGGAAGCATCTGTGAGAGTATGGGCAAGCCACCTCTGAATGACAAGGTCCTATGTCTGTATTGTGTTTAGGGAAGTCAAGCGCTGGACTCTTTGCAGTTGTGTTACCAACTTCATCCTTTAGCTAGATGTGAAGGAACATGGTAGATTATTTCAGAGCAGAATCACAGCACAAAATCTATAGAGCACAATATTGAAAATAAAAGACGTTGAGAGAGACAAAGGCAAAAAGAAATTTTCTCTATATATAATGAAATTGTCAATTGTTCAACTTCAAAAGTAGAAGAAAAATTAGAGCTGCCAGCTGTAAAGCACAGAAGGCGCTTACTTTCAACTATGACAAAGTTTGCCAATAATAACCAGAGGAAAATTGTTAGAAATACTGAAGAACTTTAGATCTTTAGATGGATATGGATATACTTTCTAGTTCTCAAACCTAGTAGGTTCTTTTCAAGATAAATATTTTCTGTTACCTGCTCTCCTATCTTGAAAGGAAACATAAACTGTGGTCCATCTACACAATGGAATACTAGTCAGCCATCAGAAACAATGAAATCATGCAATTTGCAGCCAAATGGATGGAACTAGAGAAGCTCATCCTGAGTGAGCTAACCCAGACCCAGTAGGATGCGCATGGCATCTATTCACTTATAATCAGATTTTAGCCATATAGTACAGGATAACTATACTTCAACCAATGCACCAAAGGGAACAGGAACATAGACTTCATTACCTATCAATAAAACACTTTGCCCTAGTGGTGCTGCCTTGTAGGCCCCCAGTGTGTGAGGAGGCTCTTGACCCTCATATGACTGCTGAACTGGGGTGGGGGATTGTTATGTAGGGACACTCCACTCCAGAGGAGTGGGATGGAAGGGACAGGGGGTAGAGGGTGGGAGAGCTGGACTGGGAGGGGTGTAAAGAGGGTACTGTGGTGGAGATGTAACCTGAAGTAATAAATTAACATAAAAAGCAACAAAAAAGAGAGAGAGAGAGAAAAGAAACAAAGACACAGAAAAGCCCAGCTGTGTAGCTAAATGAGAAAGGTACTATTTTAACTGCAACATGAATGAGAAACAGCAAGTGACCTTTAAGAAATGATGGTGGGTAGGAGACGCTGCCCCTTTTGCCTTGGAAGTCCCTCAGGGTCCAGATCTTAGACTCATTGGAAATTTATTTCTAGTAGGTGACAGGTTAGAGGATGGGTTGGATTGGACACAGAAGCAGTGACGTGAGAGAACTGCAGAGACACTGAGTGGGAAGGCGACGTGAGAGAACTGCAGAGACACTGAGTGGGAAGGCGACCTGAGAGCACATGAGGAAGACTGAAAAATTAGTAGGGAACTTTTGCATCAGTCACTCCAATGCATGAGTTTTTCAAAACTTTTTTTTTTTTTAAGATTTTGTGTGTGATTTTTGTTCAGGTGATGCTTTTAAAGCAGTCACTTTCCCTCCTTCTATATTGCTTCTTCTCAAGAAGCCCTGGGTTTGGCTAATTTGAGAAGTAAAAATCAGCATCAAAGCCTCCTTACCTCTCTGGCTTGCCAAAGGAACCATGTGGAATCTGGCCAAGGGTGAGTGTGTGAGTCTGAATGAATCCCTCAGTCAGTTTCTCCAGGTCCTGACTTGAGCCGACCCATTTTTGGCAAGGAGAAGCAGGAGAATGCTGCTCCCCAATTCTCTTCCTCAGTTTTCTCCTAAGCAGCAAGAGGTAAAGTAACCCCAACAGAGAGCGAGCCCCTTGCATCTGAAGTCTCTTCCCACCTGTGGATGAGCCATCTTCCAACCGAATTCCAACTGGGTTGAACCCATTTGCCCATGGGGCCAGGTGAAGGCAGATGTTTGCACTCATCTTGCTGGTTAAAGCATCTTTGGGAAGTTAGATTGTATAGGAGTAAAAATATCATACATATGAACACTGGGAACAAAGGGTAGCCATGGCTTTTAGAAACTGGCTTTATTTTGGTTTCTTCTCTGGTTGGCACCTGAAACACCATAAAAGTGTCTGTGTGGAGTTTGTCTCATTGAAGTTTCTTGAGTTCTGTAATGAATGAATTGGCATGGATGGTTCTGGGGAGACTTCTGTGGGGAGGTTAGCAGATTTTGCCATCTGAGACTGTTTTCTGTCTTCACTTGTTCTCATATGTCATAAAGTTATTCATAGGAAAAAAAAGATACTACACCAGTGGTTCTCAACCTTCTGAATGAATGCTGCAATCCATTTAATAAAATTCACCACATTGTAGTGACCCCAACCAAAAATTATTTTCGTTGCTACTTCATAATTGCAATTTTGCTTCTGTTATGAATTGTAATATAAATATCTGTGCTTTCCAATAGTCTTAGGTGACACCAATGGGATCATGACCCACAGGCTGAGAAACACTGATGTATGGTAAAAGGAAAAATACCTAAGGTGTAGATTTATATAGAATTTATTTTCTCCTATCTTTCTTCTGCAAGGTATTTTCTATTCTTTCTGATGTTGTTACTACTATTTTTGCATTAATAACACTCATATTTTAGTTACAGAAAACATCAAAAACCTAAGCAAATATAGATGTTCCCCAGAAAACAGGAGAAAGCAAGTTTGACTTTCAAAGTGGAAGGGGTAAGATGGTGAGGAGGGAGTACTACAGTATTGCTTATGAAGTAGGACTGAAGACAGACAAGGAGCCATCAGGAGATGATGCTGAATCACTTTTCCAACACAAATCCCTCCCCTATTCACAGTTCTGGGGTTTTTGCTTTAAATTTGTGTTTCTATTCTGGGTGCTGAGCCTTTCTCTCTTTTCCTGTCATTCTTATTTCACCGTATTTATTTGATTGACTTTGTGTCACTGCCTCAGCTTGCCTTCATACCCTAGCAGAAAAGCATGCTATTCCTTTAGTGGAGAGAAGAGGGTGGATAATTGGCTTGCTCCACAACAGACCCAGCACTCTGTCTGCCTTAAGGTCCACTGGTGTGGTTTAAATGAGAAATGTTCCCCATAGGCTCAGCTATTAGAACAACTTGTCCCCAGTAAGTGGTGCTGGGAAGATTACGGAACCCTTAGGAAGTGGAGCCTTAACTAGAGGAAGTATTATCATTGGGGTGGGCTTTGAGGACATATAGCTTGCCTCTACTTCCTGTTCTATTTCTCTGTTTATTGTGTGCAGGGAAAAATGTGATTTCGCTGGTTCCTGATGTTTATGATGGCCTCACACTCTTGTTACCCTGCCTCTCTTCCACCATATTGCCTCTAAAACTGAAAGCTAAAATAAATTCTTTTCTCCTCTTATGAGTTTCTCTTGGCTTTGGCATATTGTCATAGCAACAGAATCCTAATTAAGACTCCCATGTTGACAATGATGGCACAGTGGTGTAGATGTACACAACACACACTCGGGACTTACTCATGTCCTATCATTGCCCTAGTCTCCCCAAATACCAGAAAACTAGAGATAGCCTTTGGCCCCCAATCTAGTGAAATTATACAGATGAACCAATTCTAAGCATACATGACTCTTCTCACTGGTTCTGTCCCTTGAAAAGCATGTTCAGGTGTGTGTTCACATTTTCCTCTTGTTCCCTTTGTCCCCTGACCATCCCTGCACTCCCTCAGTGGCCCTGGGTAGTATGGTGGGAACTGTGCTGACTTTTCTGGGAATTGTTAATAGAAAGGCATCTTTTTAATTGCGGTTGTTTACCAACATAGTGATAATGTGTATAATGTATACAAATAATAATAATGATGATGATGATAAAATATACCCCCGGAAGAATATCAACATATTTGAAATTACTGTTTGAAAGTCTTGTATGTGCAGAAAGTTCCTTTAGATATGGACTTCTCTCTCTGTCTCTGTCTGCCTATCTGTCTGTCTATCGCACATATACCCCTACACATAAATATACACACATCAAGCTCCAAAGAAATGCTTTCTCTTCATAGTTATCTGTAGGTCTGATGCAAACCCTTCTGATTCCCTTATGGAAGGGCATCAGACAACTGCCAGGCTACAGGACCCCGTGTCAGAGGCTAAGCTCTCTGAGTGAGAGTTCACTAATGGCATCTGTCCTTTCTCAGAGCTTTCATTTCACAAGCTCTTCTTTATATTCTCCCAGTTACATTTGACCCCGCCAGATCTGCCTGATTTCACTGACATTGTCCCTTGTAGTAACAAGGGGAGTTATTCCAAGGAGAGGGGCAAATGATGCTAATTAGTCTCTCTCCCTGCATAATCCAATGGAGGGTGCACCTGAAGGATTTATCTCACCATACACCAAGACCATCTCATACATTACTATGCCCAGTAGCACTTGGCAGTGTGAGCAGTTTCCAAATACTTCTAGAGTGTGCATGTGAATTCAAATTTCTAAAGGCTAGCAAATCCCAGACCTGAGCAGAGGGGCAGTCACCCTCATATGGATCAGATGAATCGATTCCCTAAGAGGATTTCAAAAGACTGTGCTGACTTATTTAGAGTCAACCTTTAAGATCTAATTTATCTTCATATTCATTTGTTCTAACTGAACATCCTCTCATATTTTGTCCCTTCTATGTGTTCCCAGAACCATTACCCTAGCCGAGGTACCATCATTCTTGCTCAGGATCATTTAGTCACATAGCTGCTCCTTTGCATGTCTCCCTCCCTCCCCCACTTCTTCACTCTACCCTTTGTGTGGAGCTCAGTCATAGTTCTTAAAAACATACCAGATGGACACAACCCTCTTACACCAAGCATTGCCTTTGACTTCAAAATGCCACAGGAAAAGGGTTCCATGTCCTGACTAGCTCAGATGACCTTAACTTTTCCTGATGGTTACTCATTTTTGGCATTCTGTTTCAGCCTCACTGGGAAGCAGTGTCTGATCCCTAGATAAAATAAGGGGACCTAGCTAAATTCAAATTTCACACAACTGCAAACATTTGGATGGTATAATAAAGCATTATGTGTTGTTTTTCTGAAATCCAAATCCAGCTGGGCATCTGGATTTTCTATTTGCCCACTCCAACCACCCTCCCTTGCCCTTTTCTACCTTTGTTTTCTTTGTCAGACCTTTCCCTCTGCTTAGAGCCTGCATCTCTTCTGTGTCTATCTATGGATACTGTACCATTGCAATGTTCTTTTGAGCTGAGCTCTGCTCCGTGGTGCTAGCCATATTCACTACTACCGACATCATAAGGAAATGAGCCCAGATCTGATCCGTTTGTGTGGCCTTGATCCAGCACAGGGAGATTTCATTGATATGACAAACGTCTCTATGGAACGGACAGATGAAACTGGGAAAGAGCTAAACAAATAACAGGATACTATGGACACAGGAGACTTTAGGATAGTCCCAGTGTGTGAAGATTTCTGTTGCTTTCTTGGAACAGGCAGGTTGCTGCTGGGTTCACCTCTAAGGTGCATGGAAGAACTGTTCTTTCTGCTGTTCCTGAAAATGTGAGCTGTAATTTATCACATGGACTTATTTTGATTGTAAAATCTTTGGAACATTCTTGCAGTTTTTTGAAGGAGCAGAAAAAAAAA
>CAJQZJ010037469.1:4378383-4392489 GCA_907164525.1 Lophiomys imhausi
AGAGAGAGAGAGAGAGAGAGAGAGAGAGAGAGAGAGAGAGAGAGAGAAGCAGCAACACCCCTGCTGGTTGTGGGTTGTGTCCCCATTGATCCCAGCACAGGAGAAAGCAACACTACTAATCAAGCCAGAATAACAGATGCAGAGGCAAATAGCATATTATTCCAGTCTCCCAGCTGGGACAGTAGTATGTGTTGCATCACAGGATGATTGTGGACAAAAGTGGGAAGGAGAGCACTTAGGAATCTAAGAAGACAGGTGGTGGGTAGGGTTGATGGGGATGATTTGTTTTAAACCAGTGAACAGGTGTGGCCCGCAGGAGGAGTAGGCCAGGGGCCTCCCAAGAAGTTTCTGGAAATGGAGAATATGCTGTGGTCCTATTTGAAATTATCTTCCCAGAGCAATATGGAGGTGCTCAACAATTTGCAGACACAGACATGATAGTTGATCCTCAGAGAGATGAATGACTCACACTGGAAAATGAAGATCTGCCCTAGAGCTCTTACAAGTGCACTTGAATGCCTTTACCTTGGGTTGCAACATGGAGGAACAGAGGCTTCTAGGATGACAAGACTGTCAGGGCAGGGAAAGGAAGGTTTTCCGGGCCGTTTTAGTGTTACTGCCTTGACCATATCATACGCATCACTTTCTGATGGCCTGAGAAGTGAAAATTATATGTTACCAACTATGATCAATGGGCCTAATGAATATAGGTGGTAGTAGCTGTAAAATGTGATAAGTGAATGTCCCCTAGCATCCTTTAGTAGAGATCTAAAGGGGCAGAGGGAACCCTGGATCCTTATGGAAGCATCCTCTGAAGCATGATTCTATGAAGAGTCTCAACTGAGCAGAACTATCTGGGTGTACACACAAGATTCAAGATGGTTAAGGCTAGACAGTGTTATTGACTTTCTTTTGTTAGAAATAAAAGAAGACAAGACCACAGACCCAGAATGGGGACTTCTCAAATGTCACAGGAGCCAGAATGTGAAAGAAGAGCATCAGGGGAAATCACTGTGTAGGTCTCTGTGACAGTGACAATATCTTAGTGCAAAGTTTCAGTAGGAAGTGACATAGTGCTTCAGAGGCGTGCACTGTTGCACACGTTTCCTTTGTGCACCCTTGGAAGAGATGGGTATTTCGATAGCTGCCTGTGTTTAGACACCAGTTATGACAAGGACATATATAAAATAACTCAAATTACCCCTCTGGACAGATGCTCACTCTCTGAGGGTCAAATGCAAATCGAATTCAAACTCATGGAAAAAAAATCCCCAAGAGACAGGAGCCCTTGTAGAAAATGGCATATAGTACCACAAAGTTTGTATAAATGTTCTTTCTCTCTGAAAATTCACCCTGTCAGTGTTTTCCCTGTGCTATTCTATCTTCATCTCATAATATCTTCTCAGAGAGTATGATAGCATAAGTAATGTAAATTACAATTATCTCTTGAGTATATAGAGAACATGGTTATTTTGTACTACTTAAAACCATCTCAAACTTGAGTTAGTACTCTGTATACAATAACTATATTTTATATGGGCTACATATATACTAGATAGCCAATTGCATAAAACATATTCCCTTTTATTAAAAAGTCATAGATCACTTTTTCATTAAAGTTTCTTTTGTATAGTTTTAGTTGTCATACAAAATACTGGGTTGTATTATGACTTTTCATACATGTTTGCCATTGTACTTTGCTCCTGTTCACGGATTTTGCTCTTTAATGTCACCTCCCTCTCTCGCTTGCACTCTTATGCCCAGTACTATTGCATCTGCTTTGCTTTTATGTCAAGTATATGTGCATATATATTCAAATCTAGAGACTAAATACTTACTTAAATGTGAAAGTTTGTGTCTATGTTGGGCAATAGTAAATTCCACCGTGATTGAGACTGGGGGCTTAAATCAAGCTCCCAGCTCTGCTACATAGGGCTTCATTTGGGTGCAAGGCAACCTTTAACAGTTATCAATTCACAGCATGTTACCTAGCAACAAAGCCAATTTCACAAAAGCAATCAGGATGAGATCATGTTTTAGGACAGTAGTTCTCAATTAGAGGGAGGGAAAACTGAAAACATCTGATTTGGAGCAAACCTACTTCTGATTAGAGTTGTGTAACACAGCTTGTTTTCCTTAAGGTCTGAATTCATTAGCATGTGAGTACAAGGGAGGCAGCAGATATTGTAGAATCTGTGGAGTAAACATTTGCCAAGAGGCAGATAATGAGAGTTCTGTTGCTCCTTTGGTCTAAGGAAGACAAGAATAGCCAAGAGGCCACCATCTTTGGACCTCGAGTCATTTACATGCTGTTGTATCGCTACCACATAGAGCTCCAGTGCACATTATGGACATCGGGTTGGTGACTTGTTATCTTGTAAAATGAGGTGAGTATGTGAAAGGATAGCAGAGAAAGAATGGACTGATCCATGTCTACAGTAGCCCGATGATGAAAAGATGAAGATGAACTAGCCAAAAGAGAGTGAACCAGGGAAGGAGAGTGACCAGGGAGTGAACCTGGCCTCTTAAGGAAGATTGGTGGGCTCAGTGCCTCAATTCTGTGCAGGGCTAAGTGAGAGGAAGCCTTATAACTGTCCTTTGGTTTACTACACAGACAGCATTAATGGCCTTCAAAATAGAAGTGTGGGTGTGCAGGTCTTTCTACGGTCATTTAGGGAGAGAAGGCAAGGAAGACGGCAATAGTACATTTTCTCAACATTTTTTTTTTTTTTTTGCAACAGGAACAGAGAATTAGAATGGTGCCATATTGGGAAACCAAAGTTACAGGATAGTGTGAAGACAAGAATTGTAGCATCATGTCTGTCTACCGTTGATAGTGGTGCAGTAGGGGATGAATGACTTGATGAGCTAGAGAAGAGGTGGTTTGATGGAACATTGCTGGTTACAGGACAGCTAAGGGACCTTATAAAGAAGCAAAAAGAACATCTCTCCAGGGGGTACGGTTGGTGCAGCACACAAGGTAGTGGGAGGCAAGGCAGAGTGTCTGGAACCTTTATCAGCTTTCAGCATTACTTCAGTTAAGAGTGCCTAAGCTGGGAACTGTCCCCCACACCTGTAATCTCATATTTGGGAGGTGGAAGCTAGAGGATCAGTAGCTCAAAGTCATCTCCTGTTATGTAGTAAGTTCAGAGTCAGCCTGGGCTACTTGAGCACCCCTCTCATATACGCATATATAGAAGGAGACAGAAATAGAGAGAGAGATGCAGATGCAGATACATATGTGGGTTTGAGCAGAAGTTCCCTGCACAAGTGAACAATGATGCTTCTAGAAGCCACAAGTTATTAAACAAAACTTCTAGTGACAGATATAGGATGCCTTCCTATGAATCATTTGTCCGGGGTACCCCAGAGGTCCCTAAAACAGTAATGACTATTGCCCTAGTTGCTCACAGGCACTAGATGGTAAGACTATATCTTTGAAGACACTGTATTAATTGGTTCCAGGGCATAGAGAAATGAAGTTGGAAATGCAATCTTCCACCCTCCTGACTAGCACTCAGCTTTCATAGTGCTCAAAAGTGCAGTGCAAGTTATTCGGGAGGAACAGTCATCAGTGCTCCTACTCAGCTGTGAAACTTGAGAGCTACAATAACAACTTGCCAGGAAATCTGTGGCGATTAGTGCGATCATAGCATGATGGCTGTAGGGGTAACCAACCACTTTCTGCTTGGAATTGAAGTCTACCCCATAGGAGGGTATTTATGCCTGAAACTGGAAACTGGAAACCTTGTCAAGAGCCCATGCATAGGGAGGTTATAAACAACCCCGCCATGGAAGAGTTTTATGCTGTTGTTTTTTTTAAAAATGGATGTGGTGTCAAACTGCTTTCTAAATATTCGTTTTCATACCTGTAGACTAGCGCCTTGGGCAGAGAAGCCTCTCTTTGCAGTGGGCAAGGGCAATGCAGAGACTCATAACTGATCTAGTTTCTGAGAATAAGTTGACTGTGAATAAGTTAAGCACTAAGTGGGATGTCTTTCTCATCTCCTCCATAGTAAAGGGACACTGTAGAAAAGGGGCAGAGAGAACATAAAGGTGGAAGAGAGGAAGGAGTGCTATAAAATGCTGTCACCTGCAGGCGGCATTACAATTGTACTCATAAGCTAACAGCAGCTGTGGTTGCTGCACTTACACAAAATGAGGCCTGTCAACATTTTCTCTCAAATAGGGGAAGAGCTCATGAGTCCCCCACTCTTCCCCAAGGAGAAACAGGAAATTTAATAGTCACTGAGGAAGGGAGAGTTATTTTCTTCAGTGATGTAGCTACTGCTATGTAGCCTACGTTCCCAGAAAATAACATCCCCTCTCACTCATGCTCATGTAGGGAACCCTAATTCAACTTGGTAGACCTAAGCAAAGAAACAAAACTACATAAAGTAACAAGGCCAAAGCAACCAACTAACCAACTGAACAAAGAAAACCCCCATGAAAATAACAGGATTTTCTGGAAGAAGAAGGGGTTCTGTGGGAGTGGAATAGAAGGGAGTAATGGGGTATAAAAACAAACAAAATACACTTATATAGGCATAGAGTGTCAAGGAATAATAAAAACAAAAAAGAATATAGGCAAAAAGTGATTTTGATGATAACCATGGACTTAAAGGTAAAGGGAAGAACGTTTTAAGGGAGGGAGAGACAATGGGAAATTGATTTTTCTTTAGTGAAAAGATTGCAGGGCATAGAGTTGAAATATAGATGTAGTCAGTAAGGGATGCAGAGAATTGAGATTCTGGCAGCAGGGCTGTGTGCTTGGTTGAGCGTAAATGTCATTAGTGGAGGTAGGGAGGGGCTATGCTATGTTGGATACTACATTCCCAAGAATCTCAACAGAGTAAACCTAATAGCAGGACAGTCTAAGAACACATCCAGGATGGGCACATGGCAGTGACATGGATAGCAGTAACAGTCCCTGGTGACCTTTGCTTCAAACCTGGCAGTTTTAGAGAAAATGGGGAAAGATAGTTTGAAAATCATGATGAGTCATCATCTGCCCTACAGCTAGACCTAGGGATATAGAGCATTTATGATGGATATGAGACCTGACTGAAGCCCATTTCTCCCTCATTGCCCAGAGTTCATTGTGTAGGCTCCCCTTTACTTCAAGAATAGGATTTTGTTGCTGTTTCTTGTATATGCCATTCATTTTCTCCCAGGTCTTGGAAACTGTTTTGCAACTTTCTTTGGAACACACAACGCAAACACTGCCACCTTGCCAAATCTCACTGTCCATCTGCCTGATTCTTTCTGCTACTTCCTTTAGAGTCAGAGGGCATTCCCACAGAACCTGGGACTTAGCTTCTGTATATTTTATTCTAATTCCTTATCTGGATTTTCCATCTGACTCTGTGTTTCTTGAATCACAGACAAAATTTGATTTATTTCTCTGCCCGTAGTAGGTAGCAGCTGCCATACATTGTAAAGTTTCAATAAACGTTTGCTGTATAAATGGATGTATAATTGAAGAGAAGTTTCCAAACACATTTTTTTGGGGGCACATAATTGGGACTTGATGTGTTGCTTAGTGATATTCTTATTAGCAAGATTTCCTGACCTTTTTTAAAAAAATGATAAATCAGAAATTTAAATTCATAGAAATTATCCATTTTCTTTTGATTTGCCAAACCTCCGTAATTAGGAAAGCACTAACCTTCGGTAATCTTGAACTTTAAAATCAAAGAAAAAAAAATCCCAAAAGAAAATAACACTAGGGCAATGTTTGGAAATGGTTTATTTTTCTCTGATATTTACGTCTGCTCTAAGTTTGTGAGTATGCACCAAAGCTAGCAGGCTGAGACTCACCAGGTTTTGCCATAGATTCTTCCTCTAGCCCCAGAGGGAGACCTTCATATACTGTCTTCAGACAATAATATCCAAGAGCCCAACAGTTTTTGCAATGTGTACAACCTGAAGAAGAGTTAACTCCCTTGACTACACTGACATTAACAGGCATTATAGTCATTGCTTTAAACACCAGGGTACAGTCATCAACAGGATCCATTCACATGTGCTTCTGGGAATGCAGACATATGATACAGGCCCTGAGCACTGTCCCTAGAAGAGACAAACAGGAAGTACTGTTCTATAAGTACATGCAAGTTTGAAAGCATTAGAGAGGTGTTTTTTTTTAACTTGTTTCCTGTCTATAATGTTTGCCGACTCATTTGTCATTAATACATCCTCAGATGGGCTTAATGGGTTCATGTCTTTCATTGAGTTAGAATGGTCTACTGGAAAGGTGTCAGTAGACTACAGAGTCTAGGCACTTGGTGAACTGAATCATTCGTTTTCCTCCTTTCTGCTGGGGTCCTCTAAACTGTGACTACACCTAGAGGACAGTGGCTTAGTTTTGCCTGGGATTATGTTGCGATCTAGCAAGTGGGAAGTATTCTCTGAGTCTTTGGATTAACCACAAACTGCCTTGGCTCTCGGCTGAAAACTAGACATTAAGAAGCTGATTTCAGTACTGTCTGCGTGTCAGGCAGAAAAGGCAGAAAGAATGGAACTGACAAGAAAATTTTCTTTATTCTTCAGACAAGGAAGTTCTTGTCATTCACTTGCTACTTTTGTAGGAATTTGGAAGCATTCCAGGAGCTAAGTGTTCTTGACGTTCAGCTGTGCAGAGCCCTTGTGATTCTCCTGCACCTGTATGGCAGCCTTCTCTCTTGCTGCAGAGTGATCCTTCAGTTGTAGGATGTCAGGAAGTGCTAAGCAGGCCTGTCACTCATAGGGAGGGGACTCCACTCTTACTGGCTAGGGAAGGTTTAAATGGAAAGGCTTAAATAATGACAGTAAGTGTTGCGTGGCCTTTAAAGAAAGCATAGTGGTATTGAAAAGAGGGTGGGCTCCTACTAAGAGCAGGAAGAGTCACATTAGAAGTCTTTTTACTGGCCAATTACTCCTGAGCATGGGGCCTGCCATAGAGTGTGGCTGATATACCCAGTGTTACTCCATTGGAGAATGCAAATTTTCCCTCTTCCACCAGCTATCAATTGCAAATAAATTCTTGGTTAGGGGTGGGTCCTTATCCCTTTCTCCATGCTGAGATTTTGTCTGGCTTGAACTTGTGCAGGTCTGTGCATGCTGACACAGCTTCTGTGAATTCATGTATGTGTCAGCCCTATTGGGTCTGGAAGGCATTGTTTCCTTGCAATTGTCCATTACATCCGGCATTTAGAATTTTTTTTTTGATCCCTATTTCATATAGATCTCTGAGTTTTGGGGGAATGGTTTGACATTCTATCTAAGTCTGAGTGTTCCAAACTCTCTTACTCATTGTACATTGTCCAGCACAAAATGGACTCCATGTTTTTGTATGTTCATTTTTTGTTGTTGCTTTGCTTTGGTGTTTTGTATTTTAATTTTTGTTTGATTGTTTGATTGTCTCTTTTAGAGAGGGGAAAACATGAAATTGGGTGAATAGGAAAGTGAGGAGGATCTGGGAGGAGTTGAGGGAGGGGAAGGCATATGATCAAAATATATGAAAATATTGAAAGAAACCATTGAATAAAAATGTCTTTTTGCAAATTTTCTGAATTTTAGAACTCTTAGGATTGAAAAACAATTGGAGATGTAATTCTAATGCTAATGATAATTGATGATTTCTGCTTAGCACAGGGTATCATTACAAATTCCTGATTATATAATCTGTTAGATGGGGCCATAAAAATTTCATGTACAGTGGGCTGGAGAGCCAAAGGCCTCTGGTATACCCTGGGACTTTACTCTGCTATTGTACTAGTCTCCATATTGTTTTAGAAGAACACAAGTCTCTTCTTTGCAGGAGGCCTGAGGGAAAAGAAGGGAGATGCTTCTCTAGAGAGTTGACCAAAGTTCTCTGCATACATAGTACTTGGCAGATACAATGACTAGCATCATGTTTGATCCAATGACATGGTGTCATCTGCTCATCTGTAAGCACAATGCTACTGTGCCTAGTGTGAACCCTAGCATACCTAACTCTTGACATAAGACGCCTGCATGGTTTATAAAGACCTCAGGCACGGTAAGCCATTGTACATGACATGAAACCCAGAGCAAAGCTTTCAGGAGTTCGGGGAGAAGAATGAGGGTTTTCTTGTTGTTCCAGAACTCTTGATGAGGTAGAGCTAACTCAGCATCAGCACAAGCCAGCTCGAGTTCTGTCTGGAGGCATGAAGAGAAAGCTCTCCATTGGCATTGCTTTCATGGGTATGTCAAAGACAGTGGTTCTGGATGAGCCAAGCAGTGGTGTGGATCCTTGCTCCCGTCGCAGCCTGTGGGACATTCTACTCAAGTACCGGGAAGGTAAGTGGTGAGACTCATTCCACTTTCTCTCTCCACAATACTATGCTTGGGAAAATATTGGCTAGTATATGTATGAAACCAGTCATATTACAATGAGAATGCATGATATTGTTTCAGAAGAAGTAAAAATATTTTAATATTTTATGGTAGATTTGTTTGCTAATATGTTTATAATGCATAGAATACCTACTTTGTGTTTGCTCTCTTAAATCAATATTAGCAATAATATTATCGATGGACTATAGTTATGGATGATATCATTTGAAATTGGTTTTGCCCAGATAACCTTCCATTTTAGAAACATGAAAAATGAGAGGATGCAATTAGAGGTCATCAAGGACAAACTTTCCTGAGTCAGTCAGTATTCTACTGCTGTGGCAGACCATTAACTTAGAAGAGTAAAAACCTTTTTGGGCTCATGGTTTCAAACCTTGCAGTAAAAGAGTGGTTAGTCCTCATTCTAGTTTGCTTTCCTGTTACTGGGATACAACACACTGATCAAAGAACCTGGGAAAAAGAAAGAATTTATTTTAGCATATATTTCCAGATCAGAATCTACCATTAAAGAAGTCAGAACAGGAACCCAAGGCAGGAAACTAGCTGGAAGAAGGAGACATCTGGAGGCAGGAACTGGAGGCAGGAATTGGAGATAGGGATCTGGAGGGAAGCATGGTTTGCTGACTCACTCTCTGGGTCACTTCCTGTCTTTCTCTCTTATTCATCTCAGAACCACCTACCTAAGGATGGTTTGGGAACCTTGGTTGGCTGTACCCTCCCACATCAATCATTAATCAAAACAATTCCTCACAATATGCCCATAGCCCAGCCTGATGTAGGTGATCCCTCACTTGAGGTTTCTCCTCTCAAAAGACTCTAGGCTATTCAAGCAGACAATTAATGCTAGTCAGGGCACTTCTTTTCCTTTAGACCTGTGGTGATAGAGAATATTATAGTAAGTAGATGGGGTAACATGATCACCTCTAAATGGCATAGAAACAAAGAGAGACTCAGGGAAGACTTGCTCCAAGGACCTAACTTCCTTCTACCAAGCCCTATCTCTTGAAGGTCCTACCACTCCCCATTAGCATGTCAGGCTGGCAAATAGGCCCTTAACATATAGACCTTTGGACTATTTATAGTATAGCACCTTCTATTACACAAGGAAGTTGAGGCATGGTGAGGTGGACATGTATGTGATAGTCTCACATCTTTAGAGAAAGATGACTAACGAAGGGGGAAACATGTCTCTGACTTAGAGCATTCATGAGTCTGTTGTTATTGCTTATTTACTATTGCAAGCATTGGACAGACAACTTCTGCTTTTCATCTCTTTTTTCTGTACTCCGGGAAGTATTGCAATAGGCATTTTACATAGAAACCTCCTTTGAACAGATCATGGGGAACAGTGAAGCACATCTCAGTCTGTGCTCATGAAGGACTATCAAAACGTCTGAGGCAAGATTAAACAGAATCTTATAAAATGTTATTTCCCCTTTTCCTTTCCAAGCATACAACTTTACTGTAGTTTGACTTAAAACTCCAACTTCTTTGAGGATAGAGCAGGACTTGCTATATAGAAGAAAACCAAGGGAAAAAGAACAATCCAGAACCTGTCCTTTTCTTCAGCACTCAGGCAACAACAATTCTGTTCCTTCTGTCCCACAATTCTGAGTAATTACAGAACACAGAGTGAGAAGGTGGGGAATGGATCCAGCAGATAGAGCTTTTTTGTCCCATGTGTTCTCGGTTTGGGCTCCGCAGTTACATGGGAAGATTTTGGGCCCTGCCTATGGCGCTGACTCAGAGGTCAGGATGCTGAGTAAAACTCTGGATCCCAGAAAAGCACCAGGGACTGGCATGCACACTCTTCCAAGATCCTCAGCTGCAACACTGAGAGGAAGCCAGAGCTTGAGAGAGATGCTGCCCTTAAAGATGCCTTGCTGGAGGTCAGGGAAGATTCCAGGGTCTGTTGCCAGAATGCTTCAGATAAGCTGGAGGTATGGAATATGAAAAGCCCTGGTCTGTCTCCTCAAGGAAGTTCCTGTCTGACCTCCAAAGGCTGAGATAAAAGACAGGGCCCATTGGTCTCAGTCACTACACACAGACCAAAAGAGATTAGATACTCTTCACCCTCCCCCAACTCCTAACCTTAACTGTTCTTTAAGCCTCTTTGCTGGATTTAGCTGTATGCCCTTTAGGGAAAGCAGAAGAAGGGCCCAGAATGAGAAACTGTGAAGCTCTGATGAAAAACACTGGATGCAGCTTATGGGCACTGATTAAAATTTGAGATTAGATTCCTGACTTTCTGCCACGTTGAGTGGGGGCTGATAAAGAAGATGGATGAGGGTTAGATAAATGGATTATAATGCCCCTGCTCTTGTGGATTCTACAAATTGAACACTGCAACCCCTTTACTGTTGTTTGATTTAAAAATCATACATAGTCATTTTAATGTATTTATTAGTTATATTTTAATGATTCATACTTTTTTCACTCAAAAATTTTATTCTTTAAAAAATTTATGTGTATGAACATAGCCACCCCCACTGCCTCCGTCCAATTCTCCCTACCCGACTAACACACTGCACTTCCAATTTTATGCTTTAAAAAAATAACTCTGCTTGAATCTCACTGAGAAGACTAAATAGAATAGACATCGTGGGTGGACATAGGGAGAGGACTGGATGGGGGAGGAGGTGGGAATAGGAACAGGAGGGACCAGGTAGAGGGAGGACAGAGGAAGAGATTAGCGGGAGAAACAACTAATTGGAAATTGGGAGAGGCACCTCTGGGACAAGCTAGGGCAATGGAAAATCCCAGGAATCTATGAGAGTGACTCTCGCTAAGACTTCTAGTAATGGGCCATATAGAGCCTGAACCAGCCAACTAGCCATCTCCTGTAACCAGGCAAGACTACCAGTGGAGGAACTGGGATACCAACCCAGCCACAAAAGCTTTGACCTATAATTTGTCCTGCCTACAAGATGTGCAGGGACAGGAGCTTAGAATGAGCATCATCAGAGAGGCTCCACCCAGCAACTAATAAAAAAAAAAAAAAGATGCAGGGACCTACAGCCAAACATTAGGCAGAGCTTGGGGAATCCTGTGGAAGAGGGGGAGAATGGATTGTAGGAGCCAGAGGGATCAAGGACACCACCAAGAAAACCTATAGAATCAGCTAACCTGGGACCATAGGGATTCACAGAGACTGAACCATCAACCCAACAGCATGCATGGGACTGACTTAGGCCCTCTGCACATATGTAACAATTGTGTAGCTTGGTCTTCATGTGGGTGGAACTCCTAACAGCAGGAGCATGTGCTGTCCCTTACTCTGCTGCTTGCCTTTGGGACCTCTCCCCCTAACTGTGCTGCCTTGTCTAGTCTAAATAAGAGAAGATGTGCCTTACTTAATGATAGTCTTACTGGAACTTGATATGCCAAGGCTGGTCTGGTTGATATCCAGGGGAGTCATCCCCTTATCTGAAGATAAGGAAGAAGAATGAATGGGATGGGAGGAGAGATGGGGAGGAGTGCTGGGAGGAAAGGAGGGAGAGGATACTCCAATTGAGGTGCAAAGTAAATAAATGAATTAATTAATTATAAAAAGTAGCCCAGCTAATGCTACACACATATGTATGAATGTGATGTCATCTATTGGGGCAGAAGCAACTTACTATTAGTCATTCCCTAAAGAAAAATGACTGTCCTTTCCCCAGCAAACTTCAACTGCAAATAGTTCTTTGGGAACCATTCCTCTCTCTATTCTGGAATTTGTTTTAATTTTTGAGATTCCAAACCTGTATATGATGAAACATTATATGTACCTCCCCTTTCCACCATCATCAGTTCATCCCATATACTGTCTAACATTTCCCTTCCAACTTCATTTTTATTATTATTTTTCATTTTTTTTGGTTCATGACCCATTAAGTCCAGTTAGACCTGCCCATAAGTACATGGGAGTGGAGCCATCTATCAGACCATAGAAGCTCTAGCAGTGGCTATATCCTCAAGAAAGAATTATTCTTCCTATGCCAGAAACAACTGGCTTGGTATTTTCCAGGTGGCCACACCACTGTGGTTTCATATGTGTAAGAGCCATACCATGTCCAAAGGATGGTATTTCATAGTTTTCTTCCCCTTCCTCAGCTATTCCTTTCTTGAACATTTAGCTGAGAGAACATTTAAAGTGTAAATAATCTGAATAGACAGATGCCATGCAAGTCTGAGAAAAAGATAGTCTTTATTAAACTCGGCTGTTACACCCTTTGTTGTTTAATGATGATTATTTTCATCTTTGTAAGACTCCTTTAGAGCTGTTGTTGGACTAATTGAAGTACAAAATTAATAGTCTGTAAGAAGATTAGCTAGACAGTAGAAGGAAGAAAAGCATGTCTTCAAAAATGAAAATGTATAGCCATTCCTGTAAATAGCCTCAAAGCTTCTGGCAACTAGCATAGTGAGGAAGATTTAAGATCGTGTGAAAACAAATGTTACCTGCTGAGTAGAAAAGAGAGTTTCCACCAGAACACTGTGCACCAGGTGCTCCATCATTTGGGAATCTTGTCTGTGCTTCTTGCTTTTTGGTGGACAGTGTGAGCTTTTGATCAGCCCTGGTGTCAGCACTTCAGTATCCCCCAAGGAAAGAACAATAATGAGGCAGAGACACAAGAGCAGGCTGGCACATCACAATCAAATGCCTAGACCAGCTTTCAAACTGGCTGTACATGTCCTTTGTGAGGTTGAAGAGATGGCCAAGCTCCTCTAAGCTTCAGTTTTCTCTGTTGCAAAAGGAGACTTTCTCACCATCTCATAGGAGTCTTTTCTCTCTGAAACACCAGGCTTTAAAATTTATTTATTTTTTTAAATAATATTTTTATTGATTAGTTGGAATTTCTCATAATGTACCCAGATTGGATTCACTTTCCTGTTCCCCTAGGTCCACTTCCTTCACACTTGGGACCTCCCCCAAAACAAAGATGAAAAAATGAAAAAAGATACCAAGTTCAATTTGTACTGCCCATATACCACTGGAACATGATCAAACTCCCAGTGGGCATCCCTTAAAGAAAACTGAGTCCTTCCCCACCCCAAAATCCCATCTGAAGTCATCAACTGTGAAGAAGTACATATGCTTCAGCATCCCTATGACAATCTTTAAGATTTCTCTTCAATGGCACCCTCTCTAGACTGTTTCTTTTTTGGGGAGTAGTTGGGGGAGGGTTTGTTGCAGAGGGCTTCTATGTCTTTCATTCTCAACTGTGAGTCTGCAGTCATCAATGCCACTGCAAAGGAAGCTTCTTCTATAAGGTGTCAATAAGCTGTTTGTTAAAGTGCGTGGCTCAACACCTTGGTGTGTGGATTCTTCATACATGAGAGGGTATCATCATTTAAAAAATACACGAGAGATTAATTCAAGAAATGCATTTTTTAAGAAAAGCTTCTTGGTAGTGTAGGTTGTCACAGTAGAATCAGAAAGGAATAATAAGATGATGACTTAGGAGAATATCCTTTGAGAGTAGAGC
The DNA here is from genome assembly GCA_907164525.1 of Lophiomys imhausi. Taxonomy (NCBI): domain Eukaryota; kingdom Metazoa; phylum Chordata; class Mammalia; order Rodentia; family Muridae; genus Lophiomys; species Lophiomys imhausi. The sequence goes on from CAJQZJ010037469.1 coordinate 4,392,216, forward strand.
AGCATCTTAGGTTCCTGTAATATCTGCTGGGGGCCATCATGAACCGAACATCCAAGGCTGTGATCTAAATTCTTTGGGGATTGTTTACTTACTTATGTTTTTCAGCTTTAGTAGAGTGTAGTTGACAAAAATTTTGTATTTAGGGCATGGTGGTTGACATTTATATGCATAGAAAAAACAATTAGGCAGAGTTAGTTAACATGCCCATCATTTTACAAATGTAAATGGTGTGTGTGTGTGTGTGTGTGTGTGTGTGTGTGTGTGTGTGTGTGTG
>CAJQZJ010037469.1:4392499-4412121 GCA_907164525.1 Lophiomys imhausi
GTGTGTGTGTGTGTGTGTGTGTGTGTGTGTGTGTGTGTGTGTGTGTGTAGTATTATAGGACTAATCTGCCCATAATTTTCACATGTTCAATAAATATCTATAGCCATTGTGTTGTGTAGCAGGTCTCCAGAATCTACTGCCTTGCATAACTGAAGTTTTCTGTAATTTAGCAAGCATCTCCCCGTTCCTCTATTCCTCTTCCTCTTCCCTCAGTCCCTTATACTATCCTTTTATCCTTCTTTTACATTGAGAATCTGGACTGAGAAGACCTCTGTGTTTAGATTATTGTTTGGAAGCATGCATCTGAACTGCATGATAACTCTGATAAAATAACTAATCTGTCTCTCCTGCTCATAGGTCAGGCAATGAGTACATTTTCTTAGCGTCCAGGGACATACATATAACACATCTGTAGTCACATCTGGCACTGGGCATTCCATTCTCTATTGTTATTTGCACTACATTTCACTGTTTCTTTGTAAATGAATTCTGAAAATAAATTGGAAGCCAGATACTGTGGCTCGACTCCTAGCAATCCTAGAGCTAAAATAGGAATATTGTTGTGGCCTTGATGTTAGCCTGGGCTACATAGTGATTTGTAGACCAACTTGGGCTACCAGTTGCAATACAGCTTAAAAAACAAATACAATCAAACCAAGCAATAATAAAAATAAACCCAAAGACAAAACAGAAAGTGTAATACTCTTGGCCTTTTAATCCTTCTCCTTTATTAAAAAAAAATGAAATTAAGTAGAATTAAAATCGTTTGTCATTTTCTATTTAATTTTTTTTCTTGAAACCAGAATCAATGAATATGTTTATTCTATTTGATAGACTAGCTAAATGAGGCTCAATTTAATCCTATTGGGAAGGAGTAGCTAAAAGCAAGAATGCCATATATTTACATAACTGAAGTAACTTTCTTTAAGTATCTTTAGTTTCTCTGGTTTCTGTTCTCCTAAAGTAAACCATAAACCAGAATCTTTTCTCTCCACAAGAAAGGTAATGAATTCTTAAATTCATTGTAGACCCATGTGAGCTTAACATGCATTTCTGCAGAAGGACTCCACAGTGCTACACTCAGCCATCTCTCCCCTTAGGAATGTGCATGATTGAAGCTTTCACTCCCAGCTCGCACATTTGTCTCCTGCATTCTTGTGGTTCAAGGTTTCTGAACGACTTCTAGGACACAGCACATGTTTTGATGCTGTTACATCTAAGCTCCAGAAAACATGCTGAACTCAGGGACTTTATTTCTTATATATTTCTCCCTTCCAGTGCATGACAGGGTCTCCTAAACCTAATGGAAGAGGGCATGGAGGGTTTGTGAAAGTAGCACTCATAACCTTTTGGGAAACCATTAAACAACAATTTTCAGAATCTGTAATTCTCAAAGTAGACTTGGGTAGATTTTTACACAGCCCCTTTCCAGTCTCCCCTATTTAAAACACTGGTGACTCCATTTCAATCCTGTTCCAGTCCATCATTCCTAAGACAGGGCCTTTGTTATGCTGGTTCTGATCCACCCTGCGCTTTGACACAGGTCGCACAATCATCTTCACAACCCACCACCTGGATGAAGCTGAGATGCTCAGTGACCACGTGGCTGTTCTCCAGCAGGGGAGGCTCAGGTGCTGTGCTCCTCCTGCAGCCCTGAAGGAGACTTATGGCCAAGGACTCATCCTGACGCTCACCAAGCAAGTAAGAAGTGAAGCTCTTTTATTTCACTGGGGAAGCCGTGTCTCATCCACATCACCCAAAACAAAGCATGACACTTGTACAATAATAATGTCTAACTCTAGGTCTTTTGGGCACAATATCCCAGGGGTCTAAATAACTCTTTTTAGGCTTGATCAGTGAGGGTTATCTTTTGTGAATCGTAGGGTGCATTTGATCTTCTAGAAAAAAAAAAAGCATAAAAGGGATCAGAGTGACCTTATAGGTACCAAGAACATCTGTCAGGAAGCATGATGGCTGAGGTGTTCTAGAAATCAATTTTGACAGTGATACTTCCTTGCCCAGTGTATGGGCAGAGCGGTAGGGAGATGGAACAATTAGGGTCAAGACCTGATCCGTGAAACCTAAATTGCATCTGTAGGTATCGTTGCTTACTGTCAGCCAGGGCAAAAGCAGGGACTCTGGGTTAGAATTCAGAAACTCACTACCCAAGTCTTCATGACTGTCTTATCCTTGGTGACCTTGAAAAGGTCTGCCCTTGACTCCTTAGATCCATAATTTCTCTTTGTCTGTTATCTAGTTGTGATTATACTGCTATCCAGGGGCACCCCTTTTCTCTTTAGCTAGGAACCCTACTTCTCACTTTTGGAGCACTCAAACCTGTTCTCTGCAATGTAACTGCTAGGATATGAGTCTCCATTATCATTCTTCAGGAGAAGGAGTGTATTCTCTCCAATACACATCCCTGGAGGCTGGCTGCAGGACATTTGGAACCAGTGTGGGCACATGGATCAAAAGTAGGCTCATCAGGCTTATCACTGTAGAGTATTTTTGTTTATTTGTTTGTGTTTTGTTTTGTATAAAATAGAAGAAAAAGGGATTGGAAGATGGCTCAGCTGGTGAAGTGTTTGTCTTGCAAACCTGAGGCATTGAGTTAGGTCCCCAGAACCCACATTAAAATGCCAGGCTTGATGACGTGCACCTGCAATCCCAGTGCTAAGGTTAAGACAGATGAATCGCTGGTGCTTACTGGCCAGACAGTCTAGCCTAATTAGTGAGCTCCAGGTCCAGTGAGAGCCCTGGTTTTAAAGGAGATAGACAGTTTTCTTGAGAATGACTCTTGAAGTTGTCCTCTGGCTTCCACAGTGGTGCACACATGCCCATGTGTACTCACACATATATTAAAGAAGAAGAGAAAATATGTAACTCATTGAAAATATCCCCTCCTCCTTAAATGCAGCAGTTTATCCTTGTTTTGAAATAGAACTGTAAAATAATACATTTATAAGTATATTATTCAAGAACTCAGTGTTTGAATTGACCTTCTCTACTACTTTCCTATTTATTGTTTTTCCTGGTAGCCCTCTGTTCTAGAAAACCAGGGACCCAAGGATCTGGCTCATGTTACAGCCTTGATCCAGGTCTATATTCCACAAGCATTTCTCAAAGATAGCAGCAGAGGTGAGCTGACCTACTCCATTCCCAAGGATGCAGACAAGACCTGCTTCAAGGAACTCTGCCAGGCCCTGGATCAGAACTTACAGCACCTGCACCTGACGGGATATGGGATCTCAGACACCACCTTGGAAGAGGTACACACTTATAAGTCCAGAAATATATGTTCATGGTCTATGTTTCCATGGTCAGTTCCATATTCAATGAAACATGACTGAATGGGGAGCAATGGAGGGCGTTGTATGTATTTATTTATAATTCTATTTTCAAGCCCCAATTAGAAGAATATATCAATTACTTTTCCCATTGATGTGATCAAATACCCATGATGAAAACAACTTAAGGGAGATAGGGTTTATTTTGATTTACAATGCCAGTAATTAAATAGTCTATCACAGAGTGGAAGTCACAGCCGCTGGAGCTTGAGGCAGCTACCCTAATCAGAAAGCAGAGTGATAAATATTTGTCCCAGCTAGCTTACTCCATTTTATTCAGCCAGGACCCAAACCCAAGAATCAGAACAACTCATATTCAGGATGGGTCTTCCCACTTCAGTAAACCTCATCAAAATAATTTCCCATAAGCATTCACAGAGACTTCATAGTGATTCCAGATTTCATCATGATGACATCTGAGATTAATTGCCACATTCCTGCATAGGGGGAGTCCAAACCAGAATTTAACACACTCCACTTTCATCTACTATTTAAGCAAGGAGCATTCTTATATGTAAGACCTGGGGTTTGTTTGATCTGGCATGTGTAGATGAGCAGTCAGTCTTCAGTAGTGGAGGTGCCTGGCTCCTCCCCATGGATTTATGTTTGGTAGCTAGGGTCACACAGTAGGTAAACAGACAAGTGACAGATGTTCTACTACACACTTGGTACTGAATGCTGGCCTGGTGTTGTCAGTTCCTGAGACTGCACTAAGAACAACCCCTGCTCAGTGTAGTCCCAGCACGGTGGCCAGCCACGAGTTGGCTCATATTTCCTTTGGAGGAAAATGCTGGGCTGTAAAACCCAATTGAAGGCAATTCTTGTGTGGGTCCCTAATATGACCTCTACATGTGAGTTCCATGTAAGCTTCAATTCTACTTTGCAATTAGCTATAGAAAGCACTGCAGATTAAAAGCTAACAGAAGAACAGAAAATTAAAGTTGAAACAAGCAAAGAAACATTGTGCTAGCCTCTGTAATTTAATTTACTGGTTTCAGGAATAATACCAGTGCCCATTTTTTTCTCTTCATTCCTTCTTTCCCTCCTTTCTCTTCCTCCCTTCCTTCCTTCCTTCTTTCCTTCCTTCCTTCCTTCCTTTCTTTTTTAATTGTTGTTAGGAGGCATTACAAATCTCATTCATGTATTAGAAACTTTGAATAACCGTGAGATTTAAAATCACCTTTTTTTTCTAAGCTAAAGTTAACATTAGAATGAGTTTAGGGGCAAAAGGCACAAAGCTAGGTTTGTATTCCCAAAGGCAAGGCAACTCTTGAAAAATCATTCAGTGTACATACATCTCCCTTCCTTGGCAGTAGTAATGTTAGTCTATTTTCTGGGATCCATAGTTAACTATGGCCAGTCAATGTAGTCCAACAAATGAACATACTGGGGGTATGAGGAAGGGAGGGGTAAAGGGGAGAAATCATACCTAAATAATTTTTATTATACTTGTTTGTTATAATTACTTTACTTTGCTTTTATTATTAGTTGTTGATGTTAATCTTTTACTATGCCTAATTTATAAGCCAGACTTATCTTAGATAAGCATTAGGAAACAAAGGTACAATTACAGGTTCTGCATCCGTGGGTTTAAGTAATTATAGGTTGCAACTATTCAGAAATAGCACACATGTCTGAATTGAACATGTGCAGACTTTTTATTTTCATCATTCCTCTGGAAATTAATGTAACAATTATTCATCTATAACATTTTTCTTGTATTAGGCATGATATATAGTATAGAGATAAGCTGTTGTATATTGTAGAATGTCAGTAGGTTAAAAACAAATACTATACCATTTTTCATAAAGGGCTTGGGCAGCTCTGAATTTTACTCTCTGTGTATACTCATCCTCCATGAATATTTAGTGATAACTATTTGCCTGTAGAATTCAGGCACCATTATTGGTTTTGGAATGCATCCTCAATGGGCAAGGCAGGACCACTAAAGTCCTTAATTAATAGTGGCCATCATACAATTTGTTTGAAGTAAATATTGGTATAAAACAAAAAGATTCATAGTATTAAAAGGTACTTGCTTTTATTGAGAACACCTTTAAGTCTTTACAGATGGTATTATTCCTGTTTCTAAGTGAGAAATCTGAGCCTTGATTGGCTACTTTCTTTATCCAAGTTACACAGGTCATAAATGCTGGATCTGCATGTGAACTGAGGCTTTCTGAGAATGAATTCCATGATTTGAAAATGCTTGGTCTGGGCAATGCTCTGTATTGTATTCACCAACAGGGCTAGAGAACACCAGTTCTCGCAGTCCCTATCCTGTCCTTTTTGATAGAGTAAGTAGAACATGTAGAAGAAAGAAAAAATGAAACAGCCTAATGTGTATATATGGTGTCTATGAGCTACTCTCTGGAGCCAGTGATTACAGTCACCATGAATAACCCCATGTCATGTTGGCTGTTTCCTGCTTTTGTTCCAAAAGCCTTTATATTAGTCCAACCTGGGAAGAAAGTCTGAAAGTCTAGACTCTCCGTCATCAAATCTTTGCTTCCCTTTCATCCCCCTATTTCACACTATCTTTTCTTCATGGTACCTATCCTGTCAAGTTCTGTGCTTCCTCTGTAACTTGCCCAAGGAGATGGAGCCCTGGGAACACTATGCTTTCCTGCCATCCTCCAAACCAGCAGCATAGAGGCTAGGCTTTTCTGTGAGTGCTTGCCTAATTGATAGTTGCTGAAAGACTCATGTTAATTTTCAGAGGAACAATGACAAAAACATCTGCACACATTCACTCCAAACGTGGTGCCGAATAGTTGCAGCCTGTAATTACTTGAACCCACAAATATGGAACCTGTAATTGTACATGCTTCAGAAGACATACCTACTTTCTGAGACTAGTTACAGTAGAAAGAGCATCAGCCTTACCCCAGACAGTTCTGTTTCTAAATACCTATTTCTTTTTGTGTATATATGTATATAAGTGTACCCAAGTGTATATATGTAAACAAAATGTGTGCATCGAGTCCTCAGAGGTCAGAAGAGCACCTCAGATCCCCTGAAACAGGAGTTTAAAGCTGTTGTGAACGACCATGCAGAGATTGGGAACTAAACCTGAATCCTCTGCAAGAGGCTTAAGCGCTTTATCCACAGAGCCATTGCTCCAAATCCCATGCAGACAATTCTAAGTCCAGATATTTGCGCCTCTGTGCTCCAGAACCTTTGATCAGTTACTCAGCTTTGGTAAGACTTGGGTTTTTTAAAAATTGTTTTATGATGGAAAAATCAAAACCACACTAAAATTTCATCACACCCTAATGACTATCATTCAAACTAAAACAGCTAATGATTAAGAGGATGTGGGGAAAGGAATGTCTTTATACTGCCAATGAGAAAGTAAATTAATGCAGCTACTTTAAAAATTAGTATCAATGTCTGTCAGAGAAACGGGGCCAAACGACTGAAGATCGATGCTGTAATGTATGGAGAGAAAATGGGAACTGTCCAGGCACCCATTGGCATGTCATTTCTTAGTTTTGGAAACTGTGGGCCCTGCACTTCATATATAATCAGATATATTTATCCCTCTCAGGTCTCTGAGGTGGTTGAAGAATAGTTAGCTAGATTCTGATAGTTAAATTTTGAGTTGTTTAGGAATCAAGAGGGTGTTCTGGATCTAAGAACATGTTTTTAAAATTGTGAGGCAAGTTAGTATGAAAGCTGAGTTAGATATAGAATTTTAAACTCATGGAGATGGTTAGATGGTAGAATGTTAAAGTCAGGTGCCAAATACATATGGACTGGACATTGGGAATGTATGCTAAGCCATATAACTCTCATAATTGTGGCCTATTTATTTCTGTTGTTTTGTATTGTATTTATTGTTGTAAGAGAAAGAACCATTTGTTGGACTGAAAGGGGGAGCTGGTGGGGAGAAAAAGATATACGGAGCTGGTGGGGAGAAAAAGATATACCTTAAACAAAAAAATAAAGGGAAGAGGATGGGGGGTTGAGGGGGGAGAGGGTGGGAGGGTGGGACTGGAGGGGGGAGTAGGGAGGGGGTTGTGATTGAGATATAACTTGAAGAAATAAAAAATAAATTATAAAAAAAATTAGTGTGGAGTTTGTCAATATAACTACCATGAAATTTATTTGTACCACTCTTGGGTATATTCCTGAAGGACTAAAAGTCAGCACACCAGAGAGATACTTGTATATCCCTGTTTATAGAAGCACTATCCACAACATCCAAATTAAGGAACTAGTGTAGTTATCCATTAATTGATTAATGTCTTTTAAAAAGCTATGACATATGTACATACTGCAGTTTTATTCTGATGATGAAATTATATCATGTGTAGGAAAATGGGTACAGCTAGAGATCATTATGCTAAGTGAAAACAAGCTATACCAAGAAAGTACACTGAATGTTTCCTCTCCTATTCAGAATCTAGACTTCAGAAAAATACTTTAAAGGAGAGGGGAATTTATTTGGGAAGAAGGGGTACCAAGGAACCGAGGGTAGGAAAGGGTCATGCAGAATGAAATTAAGTATGCACTATATTTGAATGACAATGTCATAAATGAATATATGCAAATAAAATCTAAATCAGTGGACAAACAAACACACATACAAGAGACAGCAGAAAGATACATATATTCATGTATTCACTTATAGCTGGATGTTAGCCATATAGTACAGGATAATGATCCTACAACCCACAGACCCAAAGGAACAGGATCCTAGCATAAATGTCCTATGAGAAATTCCACTCAGCAGCAGATCAAAACAGATGCTGAGATACACAGTCAAACAGCTGAGCTCTGGGAGCCCTATATAAGAGAGGAAGGAGGACTAGAGAGACCCAGAGGGGTCAAGATCAACACATGAAGATCAACAGAACCAACCAATCTAGGTTGCTAGAGGCTTACAGAGACTGAAACACTAACCAAAAAGAGAAGAAAAAAAGCTTAGACTTGACCTAGACCCCCTATACTAATATTGGTGATAAGCAACTTGGTCTTCCTACAGATCCCCTGGCAAGTGTGTGTGTGGGGGGTCTCAGTCATGGAGTTTGTTACCTGTTATCGGGACACTTTACCTTAGCTGAGCTGCCATGTCAGGCCCCAGAGCAAGAGGAAGCTCTTAGCCCTCATGTGCCTGATGAACTGAGGAGGGTTGATATGTGGGGCCTGCCCTCACCTGAGGAGAAGTAAAGAAGGGAGAAGGGAAAGAGGGTGGGAGGGTGGACCTGAGAGGGGAGCAGAGGGGTCTTTTATTGATATGTAACTTGAATTAATAAATAAATGTTAAAAGAAAGAAAAAAAGAGACAGAACAGTTTTATTGATATTCTGAGTATGAAAAATTATGATTACATGACTTGGACAAACTAATCAAAATGGCAATGCCTCCTGTCACCTGTGAGGAAACTGTCACACTTTAGGAGTGAGAGTAGAACTGAATCACATCCATGCTCCAGAGTTCACTTGATCTTCAGGGACTTTTGATAGACTGACAGTCTTTCCTATGCCAAAGTAGAAGACCAGGGCCTGTCTGAACCTTCTTTTCCTCCTATCACGTGAGTTGGGATTGGCCAGCTCTCCTACCTGAATGCAGATTTATAGGCCTGTGGTTCACTGAGCTACATACTCAATTGTGCTTAAAATACCAACTGTTACCACTTCTGAAGTTTGGAAAGCAAGTCCAAATATTGGGCAAGAAGGCTAGTATTTGAACAGCTGGAACCCTGAGCCAGCACATGTTATTTTCCCTATAAACATAAAATGCTTCAACCGTTGTTTCACATCCTAGGTCTTTTGGACTGGAAGGAGGGGCTGTTCTTAGACTCAGTCTGTGTTTGCTGGGTGGTTTGCTCTTTGCATTGTCTTGTCCTGAGAAACTGAGCTCAGCTTGTGCTCAGGCTAGGGTAGGAGACATTGTGCATGTTGGGAACAGGACATGAGTCAGTTTTGGACGAAGAACTCTTATCATTGAAATAACACATTCACCTTAATACTAAGATACTTACATACACTTACACCTGTATGTCAGGAAGAGTTGGCATCCCTTTCATGTAATTATCATTCTATTTATTTAATCAAAAAACAGACTTCAGGAATTCTTGTTAATATTTATCAATAAGAAGAACGAAACTGTGGGGAATGCTTGCCTTTGATGTTTTATGAGTTTAAGTACTTTAAAACAGCAAGGCAGGTCTTCATCTTCTACGTGGATGCTTAACTCTGAGATGCTTGGCTAACTACTGTGGTTTAAGGTCTTCATCTTCTGGGTAGATGCTTAGCTTTGAAATGCTTGGTTAACTACTGTGGTTTATGTACTCTATCAATGCTATTGCCAGGAGAGCACCAAGAAAGGTTAGTAGGTATAGTTTTCAGTGAAAAACATAAATAAGATAATTCTATGCTTTCCTTAGTAGGTATGCCCCTCCTTCCCTCTTTTCTGTCAGACTCTCAGATCTGGTTAGGTTTTCATCACATTCAGAATTAAAGTGGAGAGTCTGCAGAGGCTAGGAGAGCCAGCTCTGCTGGCTGCATGCTTACTTTGCTTTTGTTATTCATATAAGCAGAATTTTTCTGGGCCATTTTCTCTTTTTATAAGTGTTATTTTATGGAAAAGTAAGGTAAATAAAAAAATCCATCCTGGTGGGTTATAGAATGCTGTAGTCTGTTAAAACTGAAGTCAGTGTGGACACAAGTGTCAGTCAATGTTATACTACTACATTCTTATTTATTATTATTACTATTTATTATAATCAGAGCTCTATGTTTCTGGAAGCTTCTATGTAGAAGTCAGAACTGAGTTCTGTGTTTTCTTTCCCCACTTCTAGGGTGATCATGATGCACATGGGGGAGTCCATTCTGGATAGAGCCTGATAGGGTGCCATTGATACTGTTTCTATTGCCATGAGGACTGAATGATAGGAAGGGTGGAGAGTGAGTGCTCCAGGTGCCAGCCTGGGACTTAGAGTAGTTGCATGAGAAGACTGCTTCTTCCATATCAGTACTTACTCATGTTCTCACATGGAACAATGGCCCCAGGCACAACCCTCTACAAGAAAATAGCAACCATGGAAAGAATCAGAGTGCGAGATTCAATGGGAAGAAATTCCATGCATAGTGTGTCATTTCAGGATGATGCTATTCTTTTTACCCTTTTATTTAAAATACATTTTTCCCTCACATGATATATATCCCAATTGTGGTTTTCACTCTTACTATTTCTCCCAGGTCCTCCCCACCTCCCTTCCTGTAAAATATAATAAGATAAAACAAAAACTAACACATCAGAATAAAAACAGAAAGAGTCCAAGAAAAGGCAGAAGGAAGAGATATAGAGGCAGAGACCCACATATTTGCCACTCAAGAATCCCATAAAAATATTAAACTGGAAGTGTTCTATAAGTTGTGTAGGTGTTGTCTTTATCAATAAGCCCTTCTTGTCAGTTTGTTGGGAGTAACCTACAGTCTTGCCAAAAGCCTGGGTTGTTTGGGGTTCCCATTGTGCCATTTGGCAAACAATTCAATTAGACATAACCCAGTCTCAATCCTGGAAACTCCATTTAGTGGCAAGAAATGTCCATTTGGGGTTCTGGATCCCCCATTATTTTCTGACTTCTTTTAGATCACTTTCATATATGTACAAATTTACGAAGCTTCCTTTGTATTAGGTTCCGATACTATCCCTCAAAACTCATTTTTAACTGTCTTTCCCCATATGCCCTTTCTCATCCTCCTCTTTATCACCTTCCACACTTGATCCTCCCATTCCAGGTTCCCTCATCCAATCCACCCATCTACTTACACACCCATCCACCCACCCACCCATCCACCCATCCATCCACCCATCCACCAACCCACCCACTCACCTACCCACCCACCCACCCACCCATCCACCCACTCACCCACCCATCCATCCATCCATCCATCCTCCATCCATCCTCCATCCATCCATCCATGCGTTCATTCCTCCATCGCTTCATCCATCCATAACCATTTTATTTCCATTTCCTAAGGAGGCTATCTGCCTCCTACCCTAGATCCCTTATACTATACTTGATCTTTGGTTCTGTGGATTTAGGTTGGTTATCATTAACTTAACAGCTAATATCTTCTTATAAGTGAATACATTCTATATTTGTCTTTCTGATTCTGGGTTACTTCTATCTGGATAATTTTTTTGGTTCCATCCATTTACTTGTGAATTACTTTCTTCCTTCCTTCCTTTCTTCCTTCCTTCTTTTCCACCCTTTCTTCCTTCCTCTGTCTTTCTCTTTTCAACAGCTGAGTAATACTTCATAGTGTAAATGCATCATGTTTTCTTTATCCATTCCTCTATTGGAGGATATCTAGGTTGTTTCCAATTTCTGACTGTTATGAATAGAGCAGCAATGAACATGACTGAGCAAGTGACTCTGTAGTAGGATTAAGTATCTTTTGGGTATATATCCAAGAGTTATATAGCTGTATCTTTAGGTAGACTGATTCCCATCTTTCTGAGGAATCACCACACTGATTTCCATATTGACTGTACAAGTTTTCAGTCCTACAAACAATGAATGAGTGATTTGCTCTCTCCTCATACCTGCCTGCATAAGCTGTCATTTGTTTTATTGGTCTTAGTCATTCTGTTTTAAGATGAAATCTCAAAGTAGTTTTGATTTACATTTCCATGATGGCTAAGAATGTTGAATGTTTCTTTAAGTGTTTCTCAGCCATTTGAGTTTCCTCTCTGTTTAGATATGTATCCATTTTAAAAATTGGATTATTTGTTTTATTGATAACCAGGTTTTTGAGTTCTTTATGTATTTTTGATGTATAGTCAGTAAAAATCTTTTCACATTCTGCAGGCTGCTACTTTGTCCAAATGATGTCCTTTGTCATCCAGAAGTTTTTTAGTTTTATGAGGTCCCATTTATTAATTGTTGATCTTTGTGCCTGTGTGATTAGTGTGCTGTTTAGAAAGTCTTTTTCTGTGCATTGCATTCAAGGCTATTGTCCACTTTCTCTTCTATCAGGTTTAGCATATCTGTCTTCATGTCAAAGTCTTTGATCCATTTAGAGTTAAGTTTTGTGAAGGGTGGTAACTATGGATTTATTTGGATTCTTTAACATGCAGCCATCCAATTTGACTAGCACCATTTGTTGAAGATGCTGTCTTTTTTTTTTTTCCAGTGTGTATTTCTGGCTTATTTGTAAAAAAAATCAGGTGTTTGTAAGTTTGTAGATTTATGTCTTGGTCTTATTGTTTGACATGTGTGTTTTTGTGCAAATGCCATGTTTTTTTTTTTTTAGTAGTACATCTCTGTAGTACAACTTGAGATCAAGGATACTGATACCTTCAGCAGGTCTTTTATGAATATATTGTTTTTATTAATATGTATTGTGTTTGCTATCCTGGGTTTCTCTATGTTTCCATATGTGTTGGATAGTTTTATTTCAAATTTATACAAGCTAGAATTATCTGAAAGAAGGAACCTCAATTGAGAAAATGTTCTCATAAGATCCAGCTGTAGGGCATTTTCTTAATTAGCAATCAATAAGGGAGGGCCCAGCTTATTGTGGGTGGTGCCATCCCTGTACTGGTGGTTCTGGGTTCTATATGAAAGCAGGCTGAGCAAGCCATAAGTAAGTAAGCCAGTAAGAAGTACCCCTCCATGGTCTCTGCATCAGCTTCTCACTCCAGATTCTTCCTCTGTTTGTCCTGACTTCTTTCAGTGATAGCATACAATGTGTAAGTGTAAGCTAAATAAAATCTTTCCTCCCCAACTTGCTTTTGATCATAATGTTTCATCACAGTAATAGAAACCTTAACTAAGACACCATATGAAGCTGAAAATTGTCCTTTCACAATGTGTGAAGAATTGCATTGGGATTTTGATTGAGGATGTCATTGAATCTGTAGTTTGATTGCTTTGGTATGATGACCAGTTTTACTCTATCTATCCTACTAATCCATGAGCATGGGTTTAGAAAAAAATATTAAATTACATTGGGTGCCATTTGTAGAAATAATTAAATTATTTACCAGTATTTATATTATATTTAATTGGTTCGGCGGCCAATCCTTAACCAACCATTATAAATGAGCACACAGAGACCACATGGATTTTAACAAGCCTTGGCCTGAGTTGTGCAATCTTAGCCTATCTAAACTAGCTCTTAATTCTACTACCCAAATATGACCCCATATATACATACGTCCCTTTGGACTGCCATTCTCCACACTAGCTGATGTTCCAGGCTATCTGGAATGATCCTCTTGCATCTACCCCATGGTGTGTGCCTCCTTCTTCCTGCTGCTGGCTAGAATGCCTTAATCTTCTGTCTAAAGCACAGGCTTCCTGCTCTAATCTCAGGAAGTCCCACCTTTCTCTGTCTTTGCCCAATCTCAGGACTCGGCATTTTATTTAACCAATCAGGGTCAATGTAAGTAACAGACAGCAAGCAGGACCAATTAATTAACATTTAGAATGCTTAACACTACCCCAACAATTCCCTCCTTTTGTCTAATAAAAAGGCTAAATTTTTAAAGCTCATATAGTAAAAACAATAAGAACAAATATGAAACAATCAAGAAAACCATATATAAAAGTTACACACATAATGTTTAGCCTATTTGTATCAGGCAGTCTTGAAGAAGAAAAAAATCATCTATCTTGGTGTGTCTAAAGTTCTGAACCTAAATAATTTCTTTCATATCCTATATTTATAAACCTAAAGATTTTATTTAGACTTGCAAATATCCTTTTAAATCCTAAACAACTCAAGTTCAATTGAAATTTTGTAACTATTATGCCTTCAACCCCATCAAAGACATAAGAAGGGATAAAGGTATAATTTGAGTAAGTAGGAAACATAGTATATACAGCAGCTTCCAAAAAGAAATATGACAGTTTGTTGCCTAGACAGTCCCAGATGTCTCTCAATATCATTGGAGCATCATCTTCAGCCTTCTGGCCAAGCATTTTTCACAGACTAAATTGTGCAGGAGGAAATAATAAGGATTTTACATTCAGTCTCTGCAAAACCAGGACATCGATTTACCTTTATTTAAGCTCTGGTCCATCTTTGGACTGTATATAGTCTGTTGAGAGAGCAGGGGCATTTTTGCCCAATAAGAATTATCTCCTGATGGGAGATTTCTTTTTGATGCTCATTATCTTCTTCCAAGTCAAATGGGAGCTGTCAGGAACTGACTATCTTAAGTCAATCAATTCTTACAATAATAAAAACATCTTTAAATGCCATTTTCTGTATGCCTCTGAGGGTTTTGAAGACATCTATTTTATTTATAAATCTATCATCTATCTTCTATCTTTGAACAAACTGAATATTTTAACCATTTACTATCTGTTTAACCTATTAAGTCTATTTTGTGATAAATTAAGACTAGTATTTGACATGACCAGAAGCTTTTCTGGCCAGTCAACTTGCATTATCCAGATTCCTAAATAGATTGCAATAGCAACCCATGAAAGGATCGGAAGTAAACCTGTACTTTTAAATGAGTTGTATAGGCACAATACCTTATATAAGAGTTGAAATATATATATTATGTGTCAAAATATAAAATTCTATACTAATGAATCAAAATTAATCTTACTTTTGTATCAATATACAAAATTCTATACCAATGTATCAAAAGATAACCTTATTCAAGAATAACAATAATTTTAAGTTTTAGAGCAGATTCCATAATCTATCCTTATATCTTATCATTTCTATATTATATACATATATTCCTCTCTTTTTTCTTTTCAAGTCTTTTCCCCCTATATAAGAAAGAAAGAAGGATAGAGAAAGGAAAAAGAGATCTCCAAGTCTAACTTTCTATACCTTGCTTAACAAGACAATATAACAATTTGTAACCATTACCCCTAAACAACATTTATAACACATCAAATGACAAAGAATTATCCACCCCACTTTTTGGGAATGTGACATCGCTCTCTTAAAATTTCTTCCTGCTGAATTGGGTCTCAGAAAACCTGTTTAGCGGCCCAAATAAAATGTAAAAAAAAAAAAAAATGGTTAAGTAAGTAAATTGTAACATTTGTTGTTCAGTCTCTATGTGCTCAGCAATTTGAATGTCCTGAGCAGTTTGTAGTTTGAAGCTGGACTTTGGATAGGAAAGTTCAGGGCTTTATTGAAGTCCTGTCTGGAAAAGTCTTAAGGCTGGGCCATCTCAGCAAGCTGTTTGAAGTTGATCTGTATGCAGATTTTTGAGGAAACAGCTATTGAGGCAGTCTATGAGGCTGGATCATCTGGGTTACTTGTCTTGTCTTCTTTGGACTCTGGTCCGCTTCTGAAAATATATAATTTCTCACAAGTAACATATAGTTATGCAATTACCAAAATGCCTTGGATGTGCAGGATGCAAAAATCAATTAAGGAATATTTTCTGTTCTTTGAACAGAAGAAAGACATTTGTAAGTCTCCATTCATGTCATATAAAAACATGGCATGTAATAGTATTATATATAGCATATATATATGCTATATATAATCTATTTTAAATTAGAAAATATAGCATAAGACTGTATGGAGTTAATGTTCTCCTCTACAGTTGACATAATTTATTAATTTATTAAAACAGGTTTATTCTGTGTTGTTCTGGCTTTTTGTAGATTAGGTTGACCTCAAACTCAAAGGGAACCCATCTGTCTCTGTCTTTGTCTCCCATGTTTTGGGATCAAAGTTTTGCATTTATATATTTTTTCTTTCCTTTTCTCCTTTCTTTGGAGATTTAATTTCTATGTGGATATATCTATCATTATTGAGACAGGGTTTCTCTTTGTAGCTTGGGCTGTCTTGATTTGCTCTGTAGAGCTCTGTAGATTAGATTGGCCTGGAACACACAAGGAACCTGTTTTTTCCTTGTTTCCCAAGTTTTGAGATCAAGGTATGAACTTAAATAATTGAATTATTCTTATTAAACAAAAACATTAATTAAATAAACCATTTTGTATTAGTTTGAGTTCTAATTCTCCCATGGAAGCTCCATTCTTAAGGAGATTGGTATGGAATAGCATGATATGCTATTTTATGTTAGCTTTTCTTAACTGTTGGCTGTGGGAGGCATGCTGTTTGCATGTTCTTCCCAAGCCTAACTCTGAGTCCTTACATTGGTTAACAGAATATATCTCTTTTGCTCTCTCTCCTTTTTTCCCCCCAGAGACAGGATTTCTCAGTGTATCATTATCCTGGACTCACTTTGCACACTAGGCTAGCCTTGAACTCACAGAGATTAGCCTGCTTCTGCCTCCAAAATTCTGGGATTAAAGGTGTGCACCACCAGACCCAGCAATTAACATATGTCTTTTAGGGGCAAAATGCCTCCCTTAGTAAGAATCCCACACCTAAGGAGACTGGCTTGTGACCCCTTTCTCTTTACGTAAATTTAAGATTATGTGTATTTATCCCTTAAATAAGTAAGGGCATTATTAAACTTAACATCAAGGGAAAAATGTGTCATTTTTGAATTCTAGACTGTCTTTAGTAAGCAGCCTTATCTTCTTCTCGGCAGGGTTCCCACTCTGCCTTCATTGTTTAAACCAGGCTGGTCTAGAATCCAGAGATCTGCCTGTTTCTTCCTCTAGTGTGATGGGATTAAGGGATTAAAGATGTGTGCCAGTACCACCCTGCTCAAATATTTTACTTAAATCCCAGATTAGTAACTCTGTAACCTTGAGAACAACTTTGAACTGTAGTGACAATTTGAAATTTGCCCCAAATCTTCAAAAATCTCTTATATTTTAGCAATGAAAAACCAGAAAAATATCCTTTCTACCTCCCGATATAGGAAAATTAAAGACATCTAAACAAAAATCAAGCAAAGAAACAACATTCCAAAAGCCTTGGCATGTCTAACCATGCCATCCCATGCTGCAATTAAAGTTTTGTTCATTATTCCTTGAAAACTAGTTCTGACTGTATTTCATTGGTGGACCCTTCCCAGAAAGTCCTGAGAAGCACCTCATAGCCAGGGAGCTCTTATCTCCAAGCTGCCATTAATGTTGTATTATCTATCGGGAAGGACCTCCCTCTTTTCTTCATTATCATTGTTGGCACTCTAGCATTCTGTCTGTAAGTTCTTTCCTTTAAGACTATCCTAGTCTGAACTTTCTCAAAAAACAATACACAGAGCCACAATTGTTGGAGAAAAAAAATCATTTGCATGCTAAGAGGAACAAACTCAATTGGAATACAAAGGTGTTAAGGCATTATGAATTCCTCCATTTTTAATCTAGGTGGTTAATTCTGCTCTCAATTTCTGTTTAGAAGGCTGCCAGTTTTTTAGTACATAAGTAGAGCTAAACCTCAGCTCTCTGCCTTTGTTGCCAGCAACAGCTTTTTAAAGGTAGATGCACCTTTGAAATGCATTTGAGTTTGGTTCCCTGCTCTTGGGCTAGGAAACCAGCTTTCACTAAGGCCTTCTCACACTGTAAGCATGGATTCTAATTGCCCTAGTTGGACACTATATGTAGAAAAAAATATGGCTAATTAAGCTATTTGACCTGTGTTTATATTATCATTAATTGGTTTGGCGGTTGTTAATCTTTAAGCAGCCATTATAAATGAGTACACAGAGACCTCATGATTTTAACAAGCCTTGGCCTGAGTTGTGCAATCCTGGCCCATCTAAGCTAGCTCTTAATTCTATTACCCCAATATGACCCCATATATACATACGTTCCCTTGGACTGCCATTCTCCACGATATGCCGATGTTCCTGACCATGTGGAATGAAGTTCTTTTTTCTAACCCATGGCGTTTGTCTTCTTTTTCTTGCTCCTGGCTGGAATGTCTTCTTCCTGCTGCTGGCTGGAATGTTGAATCCTCTGTCTAAAGCACAGGCTTTCTGCTCAGGAAATCCCACCTTTCTCTGTCTTTGCCCAATCTCAGGCCTCGGCATTTTATTTAACCAATCAGAGTCAATGTAAGTAACAGACAGCAAGCAGGACCAATTAATTAACATTTAGAACGCTTAACACAACCCCAACATATGGGAGATCTTTCCATCTTTGGATATATGATTCAGTATCTTAAAGTTTTTATCATATAAATCTTTCACTTGCTTGGTTAGAGTTGTCCTAAGATATTTTATATTATTTGAGGTTATTGTGAAAGGTGTTGTTTCCTTGATTTCTTTTTCATTTTGTTTGTCAATTGCATATGGGAGGGCTACTGACTTTTTTTTTTTTTTTAGTTAACTTTGTTTCCAGCTACTTTGTTTAAAATGTTTCTCAGCTATAAAAGTTTCCTAGTGGAATTTTTTTGGGTCATTTTTGTATACTATCATATTATCTACAAATAAAGATACTTGACTTTTTTCTTTTTTTTTTGAATCTCTTGATCTCATTTAGTTAATAATATTATTGCTCTAGCTAAGACTTCAAGTAGCACTATATTGAACAGGTATGGAGAATGAACAAACTAGTCTTATGCCTGATTTTAGTGAAATTGTTTTCAGTTTCTCTCTATTTAAGTTGATGTTGGCTATGGACTTGCTGTAAACTGCCTTTATTATGTTTAGGTATAGTCCTTGTATCCCAAGTCTCTCTAGTATCATGAAGGGGTTTTGGATTTTGTTGAAGGCGTTTTCTGTATCTAATGAGATGATCATGTGGTTTTGTCTCTCAGTTTGTTTATATTGTGGATTACACTTATCAATTTATATATGCTGAACCATCCCTGCATCTCTGGGATGAAGCCCACTTGAACATATGGATGAAAATTTTGATGTGCTTTTGGATGCACTTTGCAAGTATTTTACTGACCATTATTTCATCTTTGTTCATGAGGACAATTGTCTTTAATTCTCTTTCTTTGTTGGGTCTTTATGTGGTTTGGGTACCAGAGTAACTGTGACCTCATAAAATGAATTGGTCAATGTTCCTTCTGTTTCTATTTTGTGAAATAACTTCAGGTGTATTGGTTTTAACTCTTGTTTGAAAGTCTGGCCCTGGGCTTTTTCCTTTTGTCCTTCCTTCCTTCCTTCCTTTTCGGTAGACTTTTAATTATTACTACTATTTCACTAGGGGTGCTAGGTCTGTTTGAATTGCCTATCCACTTTTAATTTAACTTTGGAAAGTGGCATATGTTGAGAAAAATTTCTTTATCATTTAGACTTTCCAATTTGGTGGAACATAATTTTTTTGGGGGGAGGATTTTCAATATTTCTTCCTTCCTTTCTTTCTTCCTTCCTTCCTTCCTTCCTTCCTTCCTTCCTTCCTTCCTTCCTTTCTTTCTTTCTTTCTTTCTTTCTTTCTTTCTTTCTTTCTTTCTTTCTTTCT
>CAJQZJ010037469.1:4412519-4422759 GCA_907164525.1 Lophiomys imhausi
TCCTCCTCCTCCTCCTCCTCCTCCTCCTCCTCCTCCTCCTCCTCCTCATTTCTAATTAGTGTTTCAGTCTCTCCAAGCCTCTAGGGACCTACGTTGGTTGGATCTGTTGATCTTCATGTATTGTTCTTGTACCCTCCAGGTCTCTCTATTCCTCTTCCTGTCTTATAAAGGACTCCCAGAGCTCCACTTAATATTTAACTGTGTGTCTAAGTATCTGTTTTGATCTGCTTTTGGGTGAAGTTTCTCATAGGATAGTTATGCTAGGTTCCTGTTCTCTTGGTTCTGTGGGTTGTAGGATAGCTATCCTGGACTATATGGCTAACATTCAGTTATAAGTGAATACATGCCATGTGTACATTTCTGGGTCATTAATATCTCTCAACATCAATGAAGTCAACCACCCAATAAAAAGACACATATAAATAAAAAGACACAGGCTTGCAGATTAGATTCAGAAACAAGACCCATCATTTTGCTGCATACTAGAAACACACCTCACCAAAAAAGACAGACTTTACTTCAGGGTAATGGTCTGGAAAAAGGTATTCCAAGCAAACAGTCTCAGGAAGCAAGCTAGAGTAGCCATCCTAATATCAAATAAAATATACTTTCAACAAAAATTAATCGAAAAAGATAGGGAAGGACACTACATACTCGTAAAAGGAAAAATTCATCCAGATGACATCTCAATATGGAACATCTATGCCTCAAATACAAGGGCACCCACATTTGTAAAAGAAACATTACTAAAGCTTAAACCACACATTGATCCCCACACATTAATACTCCCCTCACACCAATGGACAGGTGGTTAAGATAGAAACAAAACAGAGACATAATGAAACTAACAGTGGTCATGAACCAAGTAGACCTAACAGATATCTACAGAATATTTTGTCTGGGTTAGCTTACTCAGAATGAGGGCAGCCATAGTTAGGTCCTTGCATCACTGGGAGCTGGGATTTGACTTTAATAAGGCCAGCAGATCTGGGGGGGGGGGCGGCAGTGGCTGGAATCTGTGAGTCTCTGAAATTTTGAGGGGAAATTATCCTCATTCTTGGGGAAAACACAGACATGGGTGTTTCAGGGTCAGTAGCATGTCCTTTCCCTCTTTCTGCAGTTACTGAGCTCCTGTTACTGGTATATAGTGTGAGTTGTTTGCTGCCATCTTGGAGAATGGAAAACAAATTTTTAAAAGTATGTCCTTATGATGATTTTATGAATTTCCTGGGTGTTTGAATATCTGTTGTTGTGTCCCCCTTTGCATCTTTAATTTTGTAATTTGTACCTTTTTTTCTTCACTTTTTAGTTAATCTGGACACAGGTTTATCAATTCTATTTATTTTCTCAAAGAACCAACACTTTGTTTCATTGATGCTTTGTACTTTTTGTTGTTTCTATTTTACTGGCCTCATCCATGAGTTCAAACATTTGTTGCTGTATACTCCTTTTGAGTGTGATTTCTTCTTTTTATCCTAGAGTTTTCAGGTAAGTTAGGGTAGGAGATCCCTTCATTTTTTAAAATGGAGTCACTAAGTACTATGAACTTGCCTCTTGGAACAACTTTAATTGTTGGCAAATCCATATATTTGGGTGTGTTGTGCATTCATTTTTATTCAATTATAGAATTATTTTAATTTTTTCATGACCCATGTTCATTTAGGAGTGAGTTGTTCAGTTTCCATGAATTTGTAAGCTTTCTGTTGTGGATATTCAGCTTTAATCCATGGTGGCCATATTGGATGCAGGGTATTTTTCAATTTTCTTCTATTTGCTGAGACTTACTTTGTGTCCTAGTATGTAATGTTTTGGAGAAAATTCCATAGGTGCTGGAACAGTACATTCTCTTATATTTGTGTGAAATTCTGTAAATATCTGTTGTGTCCATTTGGTTTATAATAGCAGTTAGCTCCAGGATTTCTTTGTTTATTTTTTTTCCCTAGATGATCTGTTTATTTGTGAGAGTGAAGTATTGAAGTTTCTCACTATCAGTGTATGAGAGTCAATATGTGATTTAAGCTCAGTAGTGTTTCTTTTATGAACTTGGGTTCCATTGTATTTGGTGCATAGATGTTAAGAATTACAATTTTCTCTTGGTGGACTTTTCCTTTGATGATTATGTGGTGTCCTTTCCTAGCCCTTCTGATTAGTTGGTTTGAAGTCTGTTTTGTCACCAGCTTGATTCTTAAGTCCGTTTGCTTGGAATATCTTTTTCCATTCTTTTACCCTGAGGTGATGGCTATTCTTGATATTATTAATGTGTGTTTCTTGGGTGCAGAAGGAGGATGGATTCTGTTTTCACTTCCATTCTGTCAGTCTGTGTCTTTTTTTTGAGGAGTTGAGAGCATTAATATTGATATTTGTCAATGATCAGTTGTTGTTGATTCCTGTTATTGATATTTGGTTTCTGTTGGGTTCCTTGGTTGCAACTGTCCCCTGTTTATTGTTGCAAGTGTGTGTAAGGTCCCTGGTAGAAAGTGCTTCTCTGGGTCTGTGGGAGACATAAAGGGATGGAAATAGGCTAGGAGGAAAGGCTGTGAGGGGACACAGGAAAGAGTTTGGTGACTGGGGTCACCAAGACATAGAGTCCCTAGGAAATAGTTTTAAGTGAAAAGAAGGACTCCAGAAGGCAGGCTGTTATAGGAATAAATATAAATTTGAAGAGCTTTGAAGGTCTGGAGAACAGCAGGACAGCCTAGCATGGCCACTGGGGGATTCTAGTGCGAAGTGTTTATGTGGATTGGTGACTGACACAACAGAATTGAGATGGGTTAGAAGGGAAGAGTGGGAAAGAGCTAAACTGAATCGCACCAAGGGGCTGAATTGCCAGGAAATGCCCTCCCCATTTCTAATGTTACATTAGATTTGCCATTGTAGTAGATTTTTTTCTTAAGTATAATTTATTTGACAGTCACTAATTATTCACATATTTGCCAGCCAACCAAACCCTATAAAACAATAAAATAAATAATAACCTGCTTGAAAACTTGATTAAGTACAGCTCATACAATGTAGTATGCAATTAAGAGAGAACACTCAGAAAATTGCAAGTTAACAGATAACTAGGGTTAATTTCTAGTTCTTCTATCTTAGTAAATTATAATAATTATAGCACTACTCAGGTTCTGTTTGGTACCCAAAATGTGGCATTTTAGCAGTAATATAACTCGTAATGAAAAAAGCTACCAGTTTAAAACATAAGGAACAATTAAGAAATGAACTTTGAGCTTCAAATAATTTTTAAAATTAATTAATTTATTGAAGTTATATTCTGATCACAGCCCCCTCTCTCCTCCCGACTTGGTCCTACCTGCCCACTCTCTTGACCCTTTCCCTTTCCTTCTCCTCAGATGAGGGAGCCCCCCACCATGTCAACCCACCCCAGTTCATCAAGTTGCATCAGGACTAAGGGCATCCTCTTCCACTGAGGCCAGACAAGGCAGTCCAGCTAGGGTAAAGTATTCCATGAACAGGCAAGAGAGTCCATGTCAGAGACAGCTCCCCACACCACTTACTAAGGGATCTGCAGAAGACCAAGCTACCTATCAGCTATATATGTGTAGGGGGCCTAGGTCCAGTCTATATACATTTTTTTTTGATTGGTGCTTCAGTCTCCAGGGGCCTAGGTTTTTTGGTTCTGTGGGTCTTCATGTGGAGTTCTTGTCCCCTCTGGATCCCTCTCTTTTTCCTCCCTCTCATCTACAAGAGCTCTACCTGATGTTTGGATGTGTGTCTTGGCATCTGTTTGATCCACTGCTGGGTGGGGTCTCTCAGAGGATAGTTACGATAGGTTCCTGTCTCTGTGGGTCTGTGGATTGTAGGATGGTTATCCTGTACTATATGGCTAATCTCCAGTTATAAATGAGTAGATGCCATGTGCATCTTTCTGAGTCTGGGTTCCCTTGTTCAGGATGAGGTTTTCTAGTTCTATCTATTTGCTTGCAAATTGCATGATTTTCTTGTTTCTGATGGCTGAGTAGTATTCCATTGCGTAAATGTGCCACAGTTTCTATATCCATTTCGGTTGAAGGACATCTGGATTATTTCCAGTTTCTGGCTATTATGAATAAAGCTGTTTAAAACATAGTTGAGCTGATTGATGTCCTTGTGCTTTGGTGGATAACCTTTTCGGCATATGCCCAGGAGTGGTATAGCTAGGTCTTGAGGTAGAGCTATTTCCAATTTTCTGAGATATAACCACCTTGATTTCCAAAGTAGTTGTACAAATTTGCACTCCCACTAGCAATGGAGAAGTGTTCTCCTTTCTCCACATTTTTGTCAGCATGTGCTGTTACCTGAGTTTTTGATCTTAGCCATTCTGATGGGTGTAAGATGGTATCTTAAAGTCATTTTGAGTTGCATTTCCCTGATAACTAAGGATGTTGAACATTTCTTGAAGTATTTCCCAGCCATTAGAGATTCCATTGTTTTGAATTCTCGGTTTAGCTCTGTACTCCATTTTTTGATTGGACTATTTGGTTTGTTGGTGTTTAATTTTTTGAGTTCTTTATATATTTTGCATACTAGCCTTCTTCCAGATGTGGAGTTGGTGAAGATCTTTTCCCAATATGTAGGCTGTTGTTTTGTTCTAATGACAGTGCCTTACAGAAGATTTTCAGTTTCATAAGGTCCCATTTATTGATTGTTGGTCTTAGTGCCTGAGCTACTGATTTTGTTCAAGAAGTTGTCACCTGTGCTGATGAATTCAAGGATTTTTCCTATTTTCTCTTCTATTAGATTTAGTGTATCCAGTTTTATGTTGCGTTCTTCGATCCACTGGGACTTGAGTTTTGTGCAGGGTGATAAATATGGGTCTATTTGTATTCTTTTACATATAGACATCCAGTTAGACCAGCACCATTTGTTGAAGATGCTTTCCTTTTTCCATTGTATGATTTTGGGTTATTCATCAAAGTCAAGTGACAATGAGTCTGTGGGTTTATTTCTGGATCTCTGATTCTATTCTGTTGATCAACCAGTCTGTTTCTATATCGATACCATGCTGTTTTTATTACTATTGCTCTGTAGTACATCTTGAAATCAGGGATGGTGATACCTCCAGAGGTTCTTTTATTGTACAGGATTGTTTTATCTGTCCTGGGTTTTTTGTTTTTCCATATGAAGTTGAGAACTATTCTTTCAAGGTCTGTAAAAAATGTGTTAGAATTTTCATGGGAATTGCATTGAATCTATATATTGCTTTTGGTAAGATGGCCATTTTTATCATGTTAATCCTACCAATCCATGAACATGGGAAATCTTTCCCATCTTCTGATGTATTCTTCAGTTTCTTCCTTCAGAGTTTTGAATTATTGTCATACAGATCTTTCACTTGGTTAGATAGAGTTACCCCCAAGATATTTTTGTTGTTGTTATTTGTGGCTGTAGTAAAAGGTGTAGTTTCCCTAATTTCTTTATCACTTTGCTTATTTTTTATTTTTGTATAAAGAAGAGTAACTGATTTTTTTTGAGTTAGTTTTCTATCTGAAGGTTCTTTTAATAACTTAAATATTTCTATTTGTATTTAGTATTAACTTTTATTTTCCTCAATTATTTGTATTTGTGCATTATCTAGGTGTGTTTCTGTGATTTTGAAAAAATTCCCATTCCTCTTTCCTGCTGAACCATTTTCTTTAAAATGTATCTTTACTTATTTACATATAGTAAAACTAAGCTATTAGTTTATTGATTTCAGAGAGCATTGGATCCACCACTTTGAAAATACAAGTATCTTTTATTCCTACTGTCTTCTTAAAGGATTAGCGACTCAAGTCTTCATATTATTTTGTTTTTGTCCAGATTTGTCTCCCTCTTTTATTCATCTCAACAATAGCTACAATAAATAATAGAACAATTGCTCAATTGCTCTGGAGACGTTGTATACATTTCTCCAACTGCTTGAAACGATTTTCTCCTTCCACATTTTGTACGTGCTTTCCACAAAATAGGTCCTAAATAAATATTGATTTATTAAATCTTAAGTACTTATTTTCTCCTCTCTCATACAGGCATGCTTGTTTTTTTTTTAAATGTTACTTTTCTTCAGGGCAAGCACAGATAAGAGTTAAAATACAGAAAATGCTTATGAGGCTTAATGAAACACATTGTAGCAGTCTGTCTTTGGATTGGTTTGAGAAAAGCTATCTTACATTGCAAAAAGAGTAAGTGCCTTTAAAGAATTTCCTTTTGTTTGGTGTAGTCTGTCAATGTCTCTTTACAGGAACATTGACTGCCTTCTGTTGTGGTTATTGACCCCCCAGTTGGCTGGCTCCTCTGCGTGCTTTCTCTTTGTTTATCTGCATTTTGCCTGATGACTTTCTTGGAGTTGAGAAAACCTGCTAAGTAGTTTTCCTGACTCTGTGTGGCTAGAAAGCATATTTTGCTTTAAAAATACAATACATTTTAAAGAATAAATTATGGTCTCTCTATCTGTAAGTCGTGAGGTTGATATTTGAAATTGGGTTGTGCCTTAGCTTCATTAATAAACAGTTGACTCAGTAGGTAAAGGCACTTTCTTCCAAGCCTGACATCCTGGATGTTTCCCAGGACCCGCATGGTAGAAAGATCTGACTCCAGCAAGCTGTCCTCTGACCACCACACACACTCTCTGTCACATGCATACATGTACATGCATGAACTCACTACAGTGAGTAATGAAAATAAATGTATACAAAAGAAACATTTTCTACTGATGCTTGACTATAAGGATGATGCTGGAAAACAAGTTTATCCTGTGAATGAATGAGGACCAAGGATAGATAGCAGGAGAGTTTGAGAGTATAGATGAGGGTCATTTGCAGAGACTCTGAAGGCCAGTGATGGTTTCTCATGTCAATGCAAACGTGGTAAATTTTATCAATGTGTTTTCTTTTGTTGTTGTCTTCTGATTTTACTTTTGTTCTTTCTAGGCAGGGACTCACACGATACCTCCGCATGACTAGGACCTTAGGATGTAGCCCAGGCTAGCCTTTTTGTTCATTTGAATGTAATAATATTGAAGGACGGTAAGGCAGATGGTTTGCTCCAGCCTGTCAAGTTGTGGAGATTGATTCCCTTTTTAGGTTTGGATTCCTGTGGTGTATGACTCAGTCAACACTCCATCAAGCAGCATACAGAGGCAGAGTCTGAGCATGTGAAAAAAAATCAAGTCCAGAGTAGGATTTGACCTGTTTTTAAATGTTCTTTCTTTTTTTTTCTTGTTGGAAGTTAATTTCTAAGAATAAATAGTTCCTGTCCAGTTTAGCCACTACAAAGAGACCTAGGACTCTATCTGGAAGAGCAAAGATGCAATCCAGAATGCTGTAGATATGACTCAGTGAGTAAGAGCACTTCCCCCATCAACATGGGTCCCCAAGTTTGCATACCCAGCACCCATGTAAAAAAGCTGCTCATGGCTGCAAGTGCCTCTCACTCCAGCTTTGGGGACAGAGACTGGCAGATCGCAAGAACTTCCTGGTCAGCCAGCGTAGACTAATTACAAGGATCTGGTTTAATACGGGCACTGTTTCAAGTCCATAACATGATGAGGGACAGAGGGAGAAACCTGAAGTCCTGCTTTGGGCTCTGCTTGTGCATTCATGGGCATGCACAGCGCACACTCATGTACATGTACCCTGGCCCTACGAAACACACATACTAACAGTAATGATAATAATGATAAAGATGAAGATGATGAGGTGCCAGGATTGTGAGCTGTAGTCCATTGGATACATCACCAATCACCATCAGCAGGAATTCCTATTTCCTAGACTTCCATGACCTCAGGACTTCTGAACACCACAGAGTTGTCATGTGGTGCTGTTGCCTCAATGTGGGTTGTCCTATCACTTTGTAGTAGACCAGGCTAGTTTTGGGTGAATGTCTAGAATATTCTAGGGATGATGTGATGTTTCTCTTCTCCTCACTGTGATGATCTGGTCAATGCCAGTGAGGAGAATTTTGATCACCCAGGTGAAGAGCAGCATTTTGTAATGAAAGCAGGCTTTCACTAAAAAGGTGAATATCTGCCTTTATTTTTTATTTTTTATTTTTTTTAAATACTTTATTTTTTTTCTTCAAGTTACATCTCAGTAACAAACCCCTCCCTATTCCCCCTTCCTAACCCGCCCTTCCACCCTCTTCCCTCCAGAGGTTTCCCCTTTCAGTCCAACAACTGGTTCCTTCTCTTATAACAGTAAGTATTATACAAAACAATAGATATAAATATGCCACATTTATGAGAGTAAATTGGCCCAGTATACCTTCCCAATGTTCAGTTTATACCTATTTGGCCCCTGACTTTAACATTCTACTATCTACCCAACTCCATGAGTTTAAAGGTCTATATGTGACTCAACATTCATACTATCTTGCAACACACTTTTAAGAGTATCTTCTCAGATCTATAACACCCTCTTGATTCCTAAACAGTTCAAAATTTAACTATAAGATTCTATCTGTCTATTCTTCAACCACCTCAGAGACCTGAGAGGGATAAATATATTTGCTTATATAGGAAGTGCAGAGCCTGCAGCTTCCAAAACTAAGAAAGGACATACCAATAACTGCCTGGACAGTTCCCATTTTCTCTCCATACATTCCAGCATCAATCTTCAGGCTTTGGGTCCTGTTTCTCTGACAGACATTTGTTGTAGAGCAGGGATTATGAAGGACTTACCTACCCTGTCTTGGCAGAGTTAGGCTGTCGACTTCCCTGCTACCAAGTTTTGTCCTTTTTGGACAGCAGTCTGTCTGCAGTTGGTGCAAGGGGATTTTTTCATGCCAAGAGAAAGGCTTGCCACTAATTCAACCCTCTTACAGTGGAGGTTCTTCGATGCTTATCTTCTACTTGGAGTAGAATAGGGGGTGCTGTCAGGCGCTGATATGTCTCGATATAAAAAAAAAATCTTGATTTAAGATAACATCTTTGAATGCCATATTCTGCAGATCTCTAGGGGTTTTTGAAGATGCCCTAACCATCTCTTGTATTTAGATAAGCAAATGTTGCTTGTCTCTTAGCAACTTGATTACTGGGTAGTTTAGAGAATATCTGTGATAGACTGTCATAGTAGCTAACAAAGAGACATGTTTGCATGACTAGGAGTTTGTTTTAACTAACCTAGACCGTTTTAGATGGTTGGTATCAAGAGGTCAGAGCTTCACATTTTATTTTTAAGTATCTCTAGGTATGATACCATTGGGAAGCATTACCTTTAAATTTGTATCAATATACAAAGATCTATTCAATTGTGGTTAAATATACTCTTAATTATGTATCAATATACCAAGATCAATGCCTATGTAGCCCAATATAATCTTAATATTACGTCCATATGCAAGGGTCAATACCATTGTGGCCAACTATAATCTTAATTTTGTATCAATATACAAAGATCAGTACCGATGTAATCCAATACAATCTTATTTTTGCACAATAAACAATGGTCAATACCTCTTTAGCCAAATAAACTACTAATTTTGTATCAATATACAAAGGTATAAGGGCATATTCAATAATCTGCCCCTTCTTCTTGGATCTTCCTGTGCTATGTCTATATCTCATTTTTCTCAAGCCCATGCACTCCTACATAGGAGAGGAAGAAGGATACAGAAAAGGAAAAGTAGGAATTCCCTGGGGCTAACCTCCAAAACCCATTAAGACAGGACCATTTATCCGCTTGTACTCTCTTCCCCTACATAACAGAGTTTTCAGTTATCCTTCAAATAACCAAAAAGAAGGGCGGAGAAACACCCTCCCCACCCTCTGGGCATGGGACGTCACTCTCTTAAAGTGACTTCCTGCTGATTTGGGTCATAGTAGACCTGTTTGGGGCCCCAACCCAAATGGGAAAAATGATTAAAAATGTTGGTACAATCCTTTTATGTTCAGTCCTTCTGTTCTCAGCTGTTTAGATGACCTAAGGGGTTTGTAGGCAGAAGCTGATCTTGCAGGCTTCACTGAGGTTCCGGCCGGGGCATTGTGTAGAGCTGAATGGTCCCAGCGACACTGGATTGCAGTGGTGGTTGCAGGCCCCCGATGGAGACAGCTATTGAGGAAGTCTGCCAGGCAGAATCAGCTGGGTCACTCATCCTCCTTGGTGCCTGATTCTGCTCTCTGCTGAGGATTCCGCTGTCCGCCGTCCCCAGGCTCCCCTAATGGACACTTCGATTCTCCTGGAACGATAAGAACAGAGCCCTGCCCCAATCCCAACCCTAGGACAATTGCCCTCTTTTTTTTTTTCCTGGGGGGGGGAAGGGGGGG
>CAJQZJ010037471.1:0-15030 GCA_907164525.1 Lophiomys imhausi
TATATATATATATAAAGAGTGATAAAGAGATCCTAGAAGTTTCTGGCTTGTAGTTGTTTTCAGTATCAATTTCACTCAAGGCACACTGCTCTCTGAAATCTGCTATTAATATTATTGCCTTAAAAGAAGATAATTTACCAATTTGAAGTATTCGTTTTACTAAGAAACTACTAAGACAAACCCTTGTCTTGTTTTGTTCCAGTAACTTTGTCTTATTGATTTTGTTTGTCTGGTTAGTTTTGGTTTTCTTTTCTTTTTTGGGAGAAAAAGAACATGAAGTTGGGTGGGTAGGGAGATGGTGAGGATCTGGGTGGAGGTGAGGGAAGGGAACGAATATCATCAAATGTTTTGCATGAAAATACCTGGAGGTATCACCATCCACGATTTCAAGCTGTACTACAGAGCTATAGTAGTAAAAACAGCATGGTATTGGTATAGAAACAGACCAGTAGAACAATGGAATCAAATTGAAGACCCAGAAACAGACCCACACACCTATGGCCACCTAGTTTTTGAGAAAGAAACCAAAACCACAGAATCGAAAAAGGACAGCATCTTCAACATTCAACAAATGGTGCTGGTCCAACCTCATGTCCACTTGCAAAAGAATGAAACTAGATGCATACTTATCACCTTGTACAAAACTTAAGTCCAAGTGGATCAAAGACCTTAACATAAGGCCAATCACACTAAATCTCCTAGAAGAAAAAGTGGGAAAAACCCTCAAACTCATTGGCACAGGTGACAACTTTCTGAACAGAACACCAACAGCTCAGGACCTGAGACCAACAATCAATACATGGGACTTCATGAAACTGAAAAGCTTCTGTAAGGCAAAAGACACTGTCATTCAAACAAAATGGCAGCCTACAGACTGGGAGAAAATCTTCACCAACCCCACATCTGACAGAGGGAAAATATCCAAAGTCTACAAAGAATTCAAGAAACTAAATACCAAGAAACCAAATAATCCAATCAAAACATGGGAGCGAAATAGAGAATTCACAAAGGAGGAATTCCTAATGGTGGAGAGACACTTGAAGAAAGGCTCATCATTCTTAATCATCAGAGAAATGCCGCTCAAGATGAATCTGAGATTCCATCTCATGCCTGTCAGAATGGCTAAGATCAAAAGCTTAAATGGGGGGGCCAAGATGGCGGCGACCTACACTGACGCACTATGAACGCGGGGAATAAAGAGCCATAAAAAACACAGAGTTATTGGGCACTGTGCAAAAACCGGAGGGGCTAGACCCTCCCGGGAACACTCACAGCTCCCAAGGGAGTGTTAAAAGTCCCAGGGTAAGGCTCTCTCCCCATCTCTCGCAGACATGGAAGCCAATAAACCTGGGATTCGGAAACTTCCATTTGGAGAGGCACCTGGTAAGATCGACCCCAACTCACAGCAGGCAGAATCAGAGGACACTTGAAGATAGTTCACTAGCCTATTGGACTCCACACACCTCAGGTAGAACTTATACCCACTTAAAAAATTTTGCAGGATAGTGGAAGTCTTAGCAAGGAACAAACAAGGGGCTCAGCGGGTGGTCCTCAGCCGCTCGTGAAGCAGAGGGCGGGAGGTTCCCAGAGAGCACGGGAAGCCGGGAACACAAAGGCGGGTGGGAGGGGCTGATTCCCACGCACTTACGGCAGCGCAGCTGGGGAGGGAGCCCGGCTAGCCGGGACAAATCCCCGCAAACCCACGGCAGGACAACTGGGGAGAGAGTCAGGCGTGGGCGGCACTAGTGACCCACGCACCCATGGCTGAGCTGCTGGGGCGAGAGGACCACTCAGGCAGCCGGAGGATCCGGGGCTCTGTGTACCCATGGCCCAGCAGCCAGGGAGGGAGACTCACGGCTGTGCAGACAGGGAGGGAATCAGGCACAGAGGCCAGGCCTGTGGCGAGAAGCCTAGTGAGAAACCAGAAATAGGGACCATAGCTTTACTCTGGAAAATCCAGACATATTAGGTGTGGAGCCAGAGCCTGTCAGCCTCTGTGATGACAAACAAAGCCCACAGAATCTGTGCCTGGGCAAACAGATCCATACCATCAGAACCATTACAGGCTGATAACTCAGAGTGCAACATAGAGAAGTCTGAATTGGGAGCAGTGAAACAATCCCGGTCTATTACTCACAACCTGGGAATAGGCTGCACCAGCTCACTACAGGCGATTAAAACCACAGTGACCCTGAAATCCCCCTGTAAGCAACGACAGATAGCCAAGTAACTCATCCCCTGCACCAAATCATCCACTGTGGATCCAAGCATAGAAAACGACAAGAACAGACAGCTAAACACATCCAATGGCCAAAGGTAAAAAAAAAATAGAAATCAAGGAAATATGACTCCAACAAAGCAGAATTATCCTAGCTCATCCAATTCGGATGACCTCACACCAACAGAAACAAATGAAAACGTTGACAATTCTGCATTATGGAAAGTGATAGAGTCCCTGCAAGAAGAACTTAAATCTATGAAGGAATTCAAAGAAGCCACAATTCTACAAGTCAAAACAAGGAACAACACCATTAAAGAGCTCCAAGCCAAGGTGACAGAGCTTGAACAGGAAAAGGACAAAGCAATGAAAGATTTTCATACAAAAACAAGCAAGCTGGAGAAGGAAATGTACAAAATGAACAAAACCGTACAAGACATGAAAATAGAAATAGAAACAATAAAGAAAACACAGTCAGAGTTAAAAGAGGAAGTGGAGAACCAAGGGAAGAGAACAGGAACTACAGAGGTGAGTATCAACAATAGGATGCAAGAGATGGAAGACAGGATCTCAGGCATGGAAGATTCAGTGGAAGAAATCAGTACAACATCCAAAGAAAATGAGAAGGCTAAAAAATCTCTCACCCACAACATCCAAGAAATCAAGGACTCAATGAAAAGACGGAACCTAAGAATTATAGGTATAGAGGAAAGAGAGGACTCCCGACTCCAAGGTCCAGGAAATACCTTCAACAAAATCATAGAGGAAAACTTCCCAAACCTGAAAAAAGAGATGCCAATAAAAATTTGGTGGCTTACAGAACACCAAACAGATTAGACCAGAAAAGAAACTCCTCTCGCCACATAATAATTTAAACACCAAATGTACAGAAAAAAGAAAGAATATTAAAAGCTGTAAGAGAAAAAGGTCAAGTCACATACAATGGCAGACCCATCAGAATTACACCTGACTTCTCCTCAGAAATGTTAAAAGCTAGAAGGGCATGGTCAGATATACTACAAGTCCTGAGAGATCATAGGTGCCCAGCCAGACTACTTTACCCAGCAAAACTCTCTATCAACATAGATGGAGAAAACAAGATATTCCATGACAAAATCAAATTTAAACAATATCTACCCACAAACCCAGCCCTACAGAAAATCCCAGAAGGAAAATCCCAACCCAGAGAAGAAAACTCCACTTAAGAAAACAAAGGGAATAGAAAACCCCTCAGTAACTAAAGAGGCACAGGACCACCACCTATACCAAACTAATGGGAAATAACAACCCCAGGTCACTAATATCCATCAACATCAATGGACTCAACTCCCCAATAAAAAGACATAGATTTACAGAGTGGATCCGCAAACAAGACCATTCCTTATGCTGTATACAAGAGACACATCTAACTACGAAAGATAGACACTGCCTCAGAGTAAAGGGCTGGGAAAAGGTTTTCCAAGCAAATGGACCCAGGAAGCAAGCTGGAGTAGCCATCCTAATATCAAACACAACAGACTTCAAACTGAAGTTAATGAAGAAAGACAAAGAAGGGCACTATATACTCATTAAAGGGAATATTCATCAAGAGGAAATCTCAATACTGAACAATATACGAAAGTCTATCAATGTAATTCACCACATAAACAAGATGACAGAAAAAAATCACATGATATTCTCGCTAGATGCAGAAAAAGCATTTGACAAAATCCAACACCCCTTCATACTAAAAGTTCTGGAGAGAACGGACATACAAGGATCATACCTAGAAATAATAAAGGCAATATACAGCAAGCCAGTAGCCAACATCAAATTAAATGGAGAGAAGCTTGAAGCATTTCCTATAAACTCAGGGACAAGACAAGGATGTCCACTTTCACCATATCTCTTCAATATAGTACTTGAAGTCCTTGCTAGAGCAATAAGACAACTAAAGAAGATCAAAGGGATAAAAATTGGAAATGAAGAAGTCAAATTATCCCTATTTGCAGATGATATGTTAGTATACATAAGCAACCCCAAAAACTCCACCAAAGAACACTTACAGCTTGTAAACAACTTCAGCAGGGTGGCTGGATAAAAAATTAACTCAAAAAAATCAGAAGCCCTTCTTTATACAACAAACCAATATACCGAGAAAGAAATAAGGGAAACAACCCCCTTCACAATAGCCACAAACAACATAAAATACCTGGGGGTAACTCTAAGCAAGCATGTAAAGGACCTATATAACACGAACTTCCAGCCCCTGAAGAAAGAAATGGAAGAGGCCTTTAGAAGATGGAAAGATCTCCCATGCTCATGGATAGGTAAGATCAACATAATAAAAATGGCTATCCTACCAAAAGCAATATATAGATTTAATGCAATTCCTATCAAAATACCAACACAATTTGTTATAGACCTAGAAAAAGCTATTCTCAACTTCATATGGAACAATAAAAAGCACAGAATAGCTAAATCAATCCTGTACAATGAAAAAACATCTGGAGGTATCACCATCCCAGATTTAAAGTTGTACTACAGAGCAACAGTAATAAAAACAGCATGGTACTGGTATAGAAACAGACCAGTGGATCAATGGAATCGAATTGAAGACCCAAATATGGACCCACACATCTATGGCCAACTAATCTTTGACAAAGAAGCCAAAACCGCACAATGGAAGAAGGACAGCATCTTCAACAAATGGTGCTGGTCCAACTGGATGTCCACTTGTAAAAGAATGAAATTAGACCCATACCTATCACCTTGTACCAAACTTAATTCCAAGTGGATCAAAGACCTTAACATAAAGCCGGCCACACTAAATATACTAGAAGAAAAAGTAGGAGAAACCCTCGAACTCATTGGCACAGGTGGCAACTTCCTGAACAGAACACCAACAGCTCAGGACCTGAGATCAACA
Source organism: Lophiomys imhausi (assembly GCA_907164525.1). Taxonomy (NCBI): domain Eukaryota; kingdom Metazoa; phylum Chordata; class Mammalia; order Rodentia; family Muridae; genus Lophiomys; species Lophiomys imhausi. Next base: position 5,127 of record CAJQZJ010037471.1, read on the forward strand.
ATCAATAAATGGGACCTCATGAAACTGAAAAGCTTCTGTAAGGCAAAGGACACTGTCATTCAAACAAAACGGCAACCAACAGACTGGGAGAAAATCTTCACCAACCCCACATCTGATAGAGGGTATTATCTAAAATCTACAAAGAACTCAAGAAACTAAATGCCAAGAAACCAAACAATCCAATCAAAAAATGGGAGATGGAGCTAAATAGAGAATTCACAAAGGAGGAATCCCTAAGGGCTGAGAGACACCTGAAGAAATTTTCAACATCCTTAATCATCAGAGAAATGCAACTCAAGACGACCCTGAGATTCCACCTAACACCTGTTAGAATGGCTAAGATAATGAGCTCAAATGATAGCGCAAGTTGGCGAGGGTGTGGAGAAAGGGGAACCCTACTCCATTGCTGGTGGGAGTGCAGGCTTGTGCAACCACTATGGAGGTCTGTCTGGCAATATCTTAGAAATCTATGAATAACCTTGCCTCAGGACCCAGCCATACCACTTCTGGGTATACACCCAAAGGACCTCTCACAGAGACAAAGGGAAGTCTCGTCATCTATGTTCATAGCAGCCTTATTCGTAATAGCTAGAAATTGGAAACAAACCAGATGTCCCTCAATTGAAGAATGGATTAAAAATTGTGGTACATCTATACAGTGGAATATTACTCAGCTATAAGAAACAATGAAATCATGCAATTTGCAACCAAATGGATGGATCTAGAGGAGCTCATCCTGAGTGAGATAACCCAGTCTCAGAAGGATGCACATGGCATCTATTCACTTATAGTAGGATTTTAACTATATCGTACAGGATATCTATACTACAACCAACACACCAAAAGGAACATGGACATAAATTTTTTTTTATCTTTTTCTTTTTCCTTCTTTTTTTCCTTTTTCTTTTCCCTTTTCTTTTTCCTCTCTTTTTTGTTGATATTCTTTGTTTTTGTGGGTTTGTGTGTTTGTTGGTCTTTTTTTTAGTATTCCCCCAGTAGCTAGGAGACACCTTTCACTGGCAGTACTGCCGCATAGGCCCCCGGAGAATGAAGAGGCTCTTGGCCCTCATATGACTCCTGATCTGTGGTGAGAGACTGTTAGGCAGGGACACTCCACCCCAGAGGAACAAGACGGAAGGGTCAGGGGGTAGAGCATGGGAGGGTGGGGCTGGGAAGTGGGAAAAGAGGACAATATGATAAGGATATAACCTGAAGCAACAAACAAATAAATTTATTAACTAAAAAAAAAGGCAGGTGGCAGGGCTGAAACACTGTGAATGGAATAGAGGATACAGCCATTCGGCCTGGTTTTGCAGACCTCCAGGTGTAGAGAAGACATGGAGCTAAGGTAAAATACAAGAGAATTGTGTTATTGGCCCAGGACTTTGACTTCAGTGGAGACGGGGGGGAGCACAGTAAAGTTGGTGTTCTTATGTATTCTGGAGTCATACGGAGCGGGGTGGTGAGGGTGCATACTCTTGGTCCCACCATTCAAGAAGAATACACCCTTGGTCCAGCTCCCAGCACACTGGAGACAGAAAGGGGCAGATCCCAGAGCTCAGGGTCAGCCTGATGCAGGGCAAACTCTATAAAGACTTCTATCCAGGAGTGGTGGAACACATCTTTGATCCCTAAAGATGGGAAACACAGGTCTCTGATCCCAATAATTAGAGTTCAGAGACACACACATGGGATTTGGAGGGACCTAGGTTTGGAGGCTACTTACAAAAGGCCTTCTCGATGCAGGCAGATTGTCCTTTGGGATCTCAAAATATATACACTAGAGTTGGTTTAGCTCCAAGGTGACAGTATGATTTCTTCTTTAACTTGGATTGAAAGATAACGCTTTGTATGTTGTTGGAAGGCCAAATTTGCTTCAGGAGAAGTACTACCTAGCCCCCCCCCCCAAAAAAAAAGAGGGCAATTGTCCCAGGGTTGGGATTGGGGCAGGGCTCTGCTCTTATCTTTCCAGGAGAATCGAAGCGTCCATTAGGGGAGCCCTGGGAAGGCTGGACAGCAAAAACCACAGCAGAGAGCCGAATCAGGCACCAAGGAGGACGAATGACCCAGTTGATTCTGCCTGGCAGACTTCCTCAATAGCTGTCTCCATCGGGGGCCTGCAAACACCACGGCAATCCAATGTCGCTGGGACTGTTCAGCTCTATACAATGCCCTGGCAGGAACCTCAGTGAAGCCTGCAAGATCAGCTTCTGCCTACAAACCCCTTAGGTCATCTAAACAGCTGAGAACAGAAGGACTGAACATAAAAGGAGTGTACTAACATTTTTAACCATTTTTTTCTTTTGGGTTCGGGCCCCAAACAGGTCTACTATGACCCAAATAAGCAGGAAGTCACTTTAAGAGAGTGACGTCCCATGCCCAGGGGGTGTGGAAGGTGTTTCTCCGCCCTTCTTTTTGGTTATTTGAAGGATAACTGAAAACTGCGATATTTAGGGTAAGAGATTACAAGCTGATAAATGGTCCCATTTAACGGGTTTTGGAGGTTAGCCCCAGGGACTTCCTACTTTTCCTTTTCTGTATCCTTCTTCCTCTCCTCTGTAGGACTGCATAGGATTGAGAAAAATGAGACATAGACATAGCACAGTAAGGTCCAAGAAGAAGGGGCAGATTATTGAATATGCCCTTATACCTTTGTATATTGATACAAAATTAGTAGTTTATTTGGCTAAAGTGGTATTGACCATTGTTTATTGTGCAAAAAATAAGATTGTATTGGATTACATCAGTATTGATCTTTGTATATTGATACAAAATTAAGATTATAGTTGACCACAATGGTATTGACCCTTGTATATGGACTTAATGTTAAGATTTTATTGGGCTACATAGGCATTGACCTTTGTATATTGATACATAATTAAGAGTATATTTAACCACAATTGAATAGATCTTTGTATATTGATACAAAATTAAAGGTAACGCTTCCTAATGGTATCATACCTAGAGATACTTAAAAATAAAATGTGAAGCTCTGGCCTCTTGATACCAACCGTCTAAAACGGTCTAGGATAGTTAAGTAAAACAAACTCTTAGTCATGCAAACATGTCACTTTGTTAGCTACTATGACAGTCTATCACAGATATTCTCTAAACTACCCAGTAATCAAGTTTCTAAGAGACAAGCAACATTTGCTTATCTAAATACAAGAGATGGATAGGGCATCTTCAAAAACCCCAAGAGATCTGCAGAATATGGCATTCAAAGATGTTATCTTAAATTAAGATTTTCTTTTTTTTGATATCGAGATATATCAGTGCCTGACAGCACCCCCTATTCTACTCCAAGTATAAGATAAGCATCGAAGAACCTCCACTGTAAGATGGTTGAATTAGTGGCAAGCCTATCTCTTGGCATGAAAAATCCCCTTGCACCAACTGCAGACAGACTGCTGTCCAAAAAGGACAAAACTTGGTAGCAGCGAGGTCGACAGCCTAACACTGCCAAGACAGGGTAGGTAAGTCCTTCATAATCCCGGCTCTACAACAAATGTCTGTCAGAGAAACAGGACCCAAAAGCTGAAGACTGATGCAGGAATGTATGGAGAGAAAATGGGAACTGTCCTGGCAGTAGTTGGTAAGTCCTTTCTTAGTTTTGAAAGCTGCAGGCCCTGCACTTCCTCTATAAGCAGATAAATTTATCCCTCTCAGGTCTCTGAGGTGGTTGAAGAATAGACAGCTAGAGTCTCATAGTTAAATTTTGAGTTGTTTAGGAATCAAGAGGGTGTTATAGATCTAAGAAAATACTCTTAAAAGTGTGTTGCAAGTTAGTATGAATGTTGAGTCAGATATAGACCTTTAAACTCATGGAGATGGTTTGATAGTAGAATGTTAAAGTCAGGGGCCAAATATGTATAAACTGGACCATTTAACTCTCATAAATGTGGCATATTTATATCTGTTGTTTTGTATAATACTTACAGTTATAAGAGAAGGAACCATCTGTTGGACTGAAAGGGGAAACTTCTGCGGGGGAAGAGGGTGGAAGGGCGGGATAGGAAGGGGGAATAGGGAGTGGTTTGTGACTGAGATATAACTTGAAGAAAAAAAATAAATTATATAAAAAAATGAAAAATAAAAACACAGTTCTCACCTTCCATTTCTCATGGAATGCCTGCTGTGTGCTGCTATGCTTCCCTATCGTGATGGACTCTTCACCCTCTGGAACCAGAAATCCAAATAAACTCTTTTTTTTCCTATAAAAAAAAAAAGCTTAAATGAGATCACATGCTGGCAAGGGTGTGGAGAAACGGGAACCCTCCTCCATTGCTGGTGGGAGTGCAGGATTGTGCAACCACTATGGAGGTCAGTATGGAGATATATTAGAAAACTTGAAATAGATTTGCCTCAGGACCCAGCCATACCTCTTCTGGGTATACACCCAAAAGACTCCTCATGGAATCATAAGGAAGTTTCCTCATCTATGTTCATAGCAGCCTTATATGTAATAGCTAGAAACTGGAAACAACACAGATGTTCCTCATCTGAAGAATGGATTAAAAAACTGTGGTACATCTACACAATGGAATATTACTCAGCTATCAGAAACAATGAAATTATGCAATTTGCAGCCTATGGATGGAACTAGAGAAGCTCATCCTGAATGAGCTAACCCAGACTCAAAAGGATGCACATGGCATCTATTCACTAATATTAGCTTTTTAGCTATATAGTACAGGATATCTATACTACAACCAATGCACCAAAGGAAACATGGACATAGACTTTTTTTTTTGTTTGTTTGATTGTTTTTTAGTTTTCTCTCCCTGGCAATGAAACACTTTTCACTGGTGGTACTGCCTTGTAGTCCCCCAGTGTATGAGGAGGCTTTTGCCCCTCATATGACTTCTGAACTGGAATGAGGGACTGTTATGTAGGGCCACTCCAGTCCAGAGGAGTGGGATGGAAAGATTAGGAGGTAGAGGATGGGAGGGCAGGGCTGGGAAGGGGGGAAAGAGGAGAATTTATGTAGATGTAACGTGGAGCAACAAATAAATAAATTTATTTAAAAATTTTTTTCTAGGCTTAGGGTCAGATAAAGGAAGATTTCATTGAGAGTATGTCATCTAAGTGATGCAATGGACTATAGGTAACAAGAGCAAATACAGATTTAATAAGAATAGCAATTAGTAGTAAACATGTATTTTCTTCTAGACATGATCTAACTTATTATTTGTTCTAAATGATGTGAACTTTCAGTTCTCACATGAACACAGGAACAGAGAGTTACAGAAATTTGCCTAAAACTATCCTGACACAACAGAGATAGACTTCTAAGCCAGACCACCTGAATTTGGTGTTTGTGCTCTGAATCATTATGATGCTCTGTCCTTAATAATGTGGAGTCTATAGTTTAAAAAAAATCTCTGAAATGGAAGGTCCACAATATCAACTGGTTTTCTAGCATATTCAATATTTCTTTTTCCTTAATTGTGTCCACATTTTTCTCTTAAGATCATGAGATGAATCAGTTCCTTCCAGCATCATGTCTACATTCCAAACTAAAGAGAACATATCACAGTAGGTGCTTACACAGGGGAAATAAGCTTTACCCAGGCATTGCCTTTCAAGTCACAGCACAATGTCTATAAAAAATGCTATAATAAGATGAGATCCTGCAAAATCACTTTAAGAGAATCTGCAGTTTTGAAAATTGACAAATAGCTATCATTATCTCATAGTTTGGGGAAATAGATATACATCGATGTAAATTTTAAGCATTCAGTAGCATCTCCTATTCCCCCATTTAGGTTTTGTAATTTGTAGACTCATTTTTAATTTTCTATTTCAACTACCCTCCCAAAGTAATATGACAACTAAAATATGTGTATATAATTTATAAAGTTTGTAACAAACAGTTTAAGAGACAAGAGCCAGCTTTTCTTCACTAATCATGTCTTACTTGTCTTTATCTATTTTATCGAAGAGACCTAAGTTTAAATATCAGATTTCTACTTTACATGCAGGGAAAATATGAACACATATTTCTCAAATTTCTATTTGAATCATCAACAAAAAAATTGGCAATGACACCTACTTCATCAGGTAGTTTTGAAGAATAAATGATGAAACCAAATCATATACAAAGCATTTCTCTTGTATCTAGAATATACTATATAGCCAATATACTCTAAAATATCAAGTAAATATATTAATTACTGTACTCTTGAATCCATATATATTCATAAATGGCTTGAAATTTACTAATTTTATAAAAGTTAATAAGCAAATCATTGTAGCATCTTTAACTACAATAAAGTTTGTTCTTTGTTTTCTTATTATAAAGCAGTAACATGTTACACACTTCTCTTTTTTATTCTTTCAGACATGCTTAATGATGTTATATGTTACACAGTACACTTTTTACTTTCTCAGAAATATGTAATGATACTACAATCCTAATGATACTAAGTTAAAGAAACCATAAGCTGAAACTGTACTTATTTTACCTAAACAGCCAAGAAAACGTTGTGGTAGGAAGTTTTGTTCCTTTAAAAAATTCAGGTATGATATGAGAATTCTTTCGTTTTGATACCAGGTGTGGGATATGTGGCTTTTTCAGTTTGTCCACAGCTCTTAACTGTAATGGTCTCTCATTCGATAGCAGGGGTGTGTTTTAGCCAGTTGAAGAAAATTTAATTCAGAGGACTCTGGAAAGGGGTATAAATGCCAGAGCCCTAAAAGTGATGGGGGTTTTCTGAAGAAGGAAGAGGCTGCCGCTCTCCCAACTGGTGCTTCCCTCTGCTGTTGCTGGTTTGTCCCACTGTTGTGTTTGCTGGCTTGCTGTTTTGCTGCATTTGCTATGTTTGCTGTTGCTTGTTTGTTGGAGTGCTGGATATCCTGACAACTGAGATTGGTATTGCCTTCAAAGTACCTGACAACCTTATGCAGCAAGATGTAGCTCAAAGACACCTATGTCCCTTTCCCCTCTAAACTTGTTTTCCTTCAAGCTAGTGCTGGGGGGGCTGGAAGGAATAAGGGTTGGAAAGGAGGTAGAGGATCAAGTACAGTAAAATAAATTAGGTGTAAATAAAACAAAATAAAAGCCACCTACTGTAGAAAAAAATAATTAAATTATGTTGCCGTATTTACATTATGTTTAATTGGTTTGGTGGCACTTAATTCTTAACCCAGCATTATAAATGAGCACACAGACACCGTGTGGATTTTAACAAGCCTTGGCCTGAATTGTGCAATCCTAGCCCATCTAGGCTAGCTCTTAATTCTATTACCCAAATATGACCCCATATATACATACGTCCCCTTGGACTGCCATTCTCCATGCTATGCAGATGTTCCTGGCCATGTGGAGTGAGGTCCTTTTTTATAACCCATGGTGAGTGTCATCCTCCTTCCTGCTCCTGGCTAGAATGAATTAATCCTCTGTCTAAAGCACAGGCTTCCTGTACTAATCTCAGGAAGTCCCACCTTTCCTGTCTTCACCCAGTCTCAGGCCTCAGCATTTACTGTAACCAGTCAGAGTTAATGTAAGTAACAGGCAGCAAGCAATACCAATTAATTAACTTTTAGAATGCTTAAAACTACCCCATCAATTCTCTTCTTTTGTCTAATAAAAAGGCTAAATTTTTTAACTGATATAGTAAGAACAATAAGAACAATTATGAAACAATCTGGAAAACATATAAAAGGTACATACATGGTGTTTATCCTATTTGTATCAAGCAATCTTGGAGAAGAAAAAAAAATCATTTATCTTGGTATGTCTCAAGTTCTGAACCTAAATAATTTCTATCATATCCTATATTTATAAACCTGAAGATTTTATTTAGACTTGAAAATGTTCTTTTAAATCCTAAATAACTCAAGTTCAATTGAAATTTTATAACTATTATGCCTTCAACCCCATCAAAGACATAAGAAGGGATAAAGTTATTATTTGAGTGAGTAGGAAGCATAGAAGAGCAGCTTCCAAAAAGAAATATGACAGTTTGTTGCCTAGACACTCCCAAATATCTTTCGATATCCTTGGAGCATCATCTTCAGCCTTCTGACCAAGCATTTTTCTGGCTAAATTGTGCAGCAGGAAATAAGGAATTTCTCATTCTGTCTCTGCAGAATCAGGATACCAACTTACCTGCATTTAAGCTCTGGTCCATCTTTGGTCTGTATATTATAGTCTGTTGAGAGAACAGGGGCATTTTTGCCCAGGAGGAATTATCTCCTGATGGGAGATTTCTTTTTGATGCTCATTGTCTTCTTCCAAGTCAAATGGGAGCTGTCAGGTGCTGACTATCTTAACTCAAACAATTATTAAAATAATAAAAACATCTTTAAATGCCATTTCCTGTATGCCTCTGAGTGTTTTGAAGACATCTATCAATTTACTTATAAATCTATCTATCACCTATCTATCTATTTTTAAACAAGCAAACGGTTTATTTTAACCATTTACTATCTGTTTAACCTATTAAGTCTATTTTGAGATAAATTAAGACTAATATTTGCCAGAATCTTGACTGGAAAGCAATCAACATGTATTACCCAGACTCCTAAATAGATTTCAATAGCAACCCATAAAAGAATTGGAAGTAAACCTATACTTTTAAATGAGTTGTATAGGGACAATACATTATATAAGAGTTGAAATATACATATACATATTGTGTGCCTAAATATAAAATTCTATACCAATGAATCAAAATTTAACCTTATTTTTGTATTAATATACAAAACTCTCTAACAATGTACCAAAAGACAACCTTATTTGAGAATAACAATAGTTTTGAGTTTCAGAGCAGATTCAGTAATCCATATATCTTATCATTTCTATATTATATACATATATTCCCCCTCTCTTTCTTTTCAAGTCTTTTCCCCTTATATAAGAGACAAAGAAGGATAGAGAAAAGAAAAAGAGATCTCCAAGTCTAACTTTCTATACCTTGCTTAACAAGACCATATAACAATTTGTTACCCTTAAACAAAATTTATAACACATTAAGTGACCAAAGAATCATCTGTACCACTTTTTGGGAATGGGACACTGCTCTCTTAAAACTGCTTCCTGCTGAATTTGGGATGCCTTCTCTTGTGACCCTTTTCTTTCCATACATTTAAGATTATGTGTATTTATCCATTAGATCAGTAAGTATATTATAGAATTTAACATCAAGGAAAAAATGTGTCATTTTAAATTCTAGACTGTCTTTAGTAAGCAGACTTATCTTATCAGCAGGATTCCCGCCCTGCCTTCATTGTTTAAACCAGGCTGGTCTAGAATCCAGAGATTTACCTGTTTCTTCCTCTAGTGTGATGGGATTAATGGATTAAGAGTGTGTGCTAGTACCACCTTGCTCAAATATTTCACTGAAATACCAGATTTTAGTAACTCTGTAACCCAGAGAGCATCTTTGATCTGTAGTGACAATTCAAAATCTGCCCAAAATCTTCAAAAATCTCTTATGTTTTAGCAATGCCAAACCAGAAAAATATCCTTTCTATCTCCTAATATAGAAAAATCAAAGACATCTAAACAAAAATCAAGCAAAGAACAACATTCCAAAAGCCTTGGTCTAACCATTCCATCCCATGCTGCAATTAAATTCCTGTTCATTATTCCTTAGAATCTAGTTTTGGCTGCATTTCACTGGTGGGCCTATACCAGAAACTCCTGACAAGCACCTAGTACCTAGGGAACTCTTAGCTCCGGCTGCCATCAATTTTGTATTATCCATCAGGAAGGTCCTCTTTCCTTCCCCCATTATCATTTTTTGGCAATTTAGTATTCCATCTGTAAATTATTTCCTTTAAGACTACTCTAGTCTGAACTTTCTCAAAAAAACATATACAGAAACACAATTGTCAGAGTAAATTTGCATGCTAAGAGGAACAAACTCAATTGGAATCCAAAAGTATTGAGGCATTA
>CAJQZJ010037473.1:5582-29175 GCA_907164525.1 Lophiomys imhausi
TCTCTCTCTCTCTCTCTCTCTCTCTCTCTCTCTCTCTCTCTCTCTCTCTCTCTCTCTCTCTCTCTGCCTTGTGTTTGTGGATCATGATGTGAATTCACAACTATCCCTTCAGTACACCATCACAGACTCTAACCCTTTGAAACCATAAGCCAAATTAAATGCTTTCTTTTATAAGTTGCCTTAGTCATGATGTTTTCCCACAGCAATAGAAAAGTAACCGAGATGCCTATTCAATACATAATAATTTACTCCATTGAAATGTTGGGAACCGTAGATTTATTATTTCCCTCTATCTACCATGTAGGTGGTAGAAAAAGATTTGCAACCAGGGCTGATAATATTATAATTTGATTTTAGCTTCCAATTTGTTTCTGAATTAACATGTAATTTGTATAATACCCAAAACTCTTTTAGTCTGAGATTGGCACAGAAAATAGCCATAATATGATGTAAAAGGATCATGAATACAAATATGAATGATCCTGAGATGACTCACCATTATATATCATAGAAATTTAAAATATCATGCTAAGATATTTGTGGAGATAGGCAAATGAACACTAGTGCCAATTGTTATTGTTATAAAGAAGAAAACTATAATTACAAAACAGATGGCTCAGGGAATCTGAGTAAGCACAAATGGTACTAAGGTAACTTTAATCCTGTGGTGGTTTGAATAGGAATGGCCCCCTTAGGTTCATATATTTGAATCCTTGGTCATTAGGGAATGGGACTACTTGACAGGGATCAAGAGGCCTGGCTTTAAGCCAGGCATGGTGGTGCACGCCTTTAATCACAGCACTTGGGAGGCAGAGGCAGAGGGATCACTGTGAGTTTGAGGCCAGCCTGGTCTACAAAGCAAGTCCAGGACAGCCAGAGCTGTTACACAGAGAAACCCTGTCTCCAAAAGAAAAAAAAAAAAAAACAAAAAACAAGAAATCTGGCTTTACTGAAGTAGGTGTGGCCTTGTTGGAGGAAGTATGTGGGGGTGGGATAGGGGGCAGAGTTTAGAGGTTTCAAAAACTCAAGCCAAGACCAGTGTCTCCTCCTGCTGCCTGAGGATCCAGGTGTAGAAAACTCAGCTACCATGCCTTCCTGAGTGCATGTCTGGCTGAAGCTAAAATCACTGTGCTTCCTGCCATGCTGATACTAGACTGAACCTCTGAAACTGTAAGCAAGCCCAAATTAAATGGTTTTTTTTTAAATAAGAGTTGCTGTGGTCATGGTGTCTCTTTAAAAAATTGAACATTGACTAAGACAAATCCAAAGGTCAACAGAGTTGAGTTTTGTGTTTCTTTAGTAACTACATTGCCATTGCCTCTAAAAAAAATTCATGAAATCAAATGGCAAACCAGAATTTTCCTAAAAAGACGTTCTTAAATAAAGGAAAGTGAATTCATACTAGATCTAATATATATTTCAGTGATTTCCACAAAGCCAGCCCAAGCTGTGTAACTCAGCAGGTAGCCTCTCCCTAGAGAAATACTGTACAGTCAAAGTAAAGCAAAACTTTAAGAATTCGCTCAGACTGTAGGCTCTCTCATTCATAGCAAGAAACACTCCTGCATTATAGACAACAATCAAGCAGGTCTGGAGCATGCAAAAGCTGCTATGCTCCTTCTTCAGTACTAGTTGATGTGGGGCATATGAGAGATACACCATTTGTATCTCTTTCATAAGTTAACACATGAAGCAAAGAAAGCATGTGTGCATACATATGTAATCACACACACGCGCGCGCGCACACACACACACACACACACACACACACACACACACACACACAGAGGAGGAGAGGTGCTGAAAAGCAGACTAGAAGCACCAGAACATATCCCCCAAAGGCTACAGTGGTGGTGAGCTTCATAGAAAAGCCTGAATTTTACCTGGACTGTAGAGCAGACAGTCATTTGGCAGAAGAGATAGTATGAGCAAGGCCGGATACTGGGAATGAACAGAGTACTTGGAGAAAAAAAAAAACTAAAATTGATCTCACAGGAACAAAATATTCATGCTCAATAAGAGTGATAAGACATTTTGGAACTTTACAACTTAGAACAGAGCTTTGGGAATTTAAACAACGAAAGAGTAGATAAAAGGTCACTAGATTTTCTTATACATCTGAGCATGGGTATTGCGTCACCAAAGGAGTCTCCAGCCACTCATTGACATGTGGAGGACTCAACCAAGAATGTTGTTTTTTAATAACACAAGGAGAAGAAATGATGATGCAGAAATTGAACAAATTATAAATAACTAAACTGTGGCTTGGGATGTAGCTTCTGTATCCTGAAAGCAAATCATTACTGTTACCTTACTCCAATTCTGATATTCTTTTCTTATGGACAACTTAAACATTGCTAAGAAAAGATAAGAATTCTTGTTCAGTTGTACAATTAATACATAATGAAAAGTCCACTTTTCTAGCCTGCCAATATCATTTTTTCCAGGGGGAGGGGTTAGAGGCATGGTTAACTCTGTGTAATAAGCCCTGGCTATCTTGGAACTCACTCCATAGGCCAGGCTGGCCTTGAACTCACTGAGATCCACTTGCCTCTGCTTCCTGAGTGCTAGGATTAGAAGTGTGTGCCACTATGCCAGGCCATTACAGACAGTTTGGAACTATTATGTAGGGGCTGGGATTTGAACCCAGGTCTTTTGTAAGAACAGCTAGTGCTCTTAACCACTGAGCCGTCACTCCAGCCCACCTGCTGATATCTTACTCATAAATATAAATAACTATTTTCCTGAATTTTATCTAAGAGTTGCACTGATATCTTTGTCCATGCTATCACAAAGCCCAAGAGATATTTTCTGGGGTTTTTTGTGCAGCACAAAGGGAGTGTAGAAGTTGTCACTCAATCCTAATAAATAAAACATTGGAAAAACTGGGAGAGAAAATCAATAATGCTTATTAGATATCAGAGGTGTAAGGTCAAAAGGAAAGCCATTGTCCATAAAACTGATTAGATAGGAAGGTGTGGAGAACTACAGCTTACCTATGCAAAGACTGTCTCAGAAACCGCCAAGGGAATTGTTATAGTACAGAAAAAAAAAATCTAAGCTGTAATTGATGGATTTCTGTACATTCACTGTGGACAAATCTATTTGCTGGGAATTCCATAAGATATTAAGAGTTCTGTGTTGTCCCAGTGAAGATGGGGGTTGGGGACCCTTGGCTTCCTGTAAGATAAAGGGAAGAATAACCATTTTGAGAAAGACCAAATTATTCTGTTCTTTACAATGCCTGTCAAGAGAAAGTTTCTTTTTTGAGACAGGGTTTCTCTGTGTAACAAGCCCTGGCTATCCTTGGACTCAATTTGTAGACCAGGCTGGCCTCGAATTCTCAGAGATCCACCTGCCTCTGCCTCCTGAGTTTCTGGAATTAAAGGCATGTGCCACCACACCTGGGTCAAGAGTCACTATTAGCAGAAGTTGACCTATTAGACTGTTATTACAGTCAAACTGATCCAGGAATCAATACAAATATCTCCAACTCTAGCCAGCATGTCTAACTCAAGATTGAGGGAGAAATGTTTATAGCCCAGGGGCATAGAATTACTAATAGACTAAGAGTTAGTCATAAGACTAGAGAATGCTTCTCCTCCCCACCCCACCTTACTGTCAAATTCGTAGGTGCTCATTAACAGAGTTCCTTTCATGTTTGGATTTCAGCAAAAAATTACAAAGCATAGTAAAGGGCAAAAAGTAAAGCTTGAGAAACTGAACAAATGTCACAATCAGATTTGTCTATGGCAGAGAAGTTAGACTGTTCAGATTGCCAATTTAAAATAACTATGATTCATATGTTAATGGATCCAGCAGAAAGCATAGACAAGTGTCATAGTTACTGTTCTATTGCTATGAAGAGACACCATGACCAAGGCAACTCTTATTAAAGAAAGCATTTAACTGAGGTCTTGCTTACAGTTTTACAGTGTTGGTCCATGATTACTGGGATGGGAAGCAGACAGACATGGTGCTTCACATCCCGATCTGCAGGTAGAAGGCAGTGAGAGAAGAGACATGTTGGGCCTGGCTTCAGGTTTTGTAACCTCAAAGCCCACTCCTGTTGACACACCTTCCCAGGTTTTGTAACCTTAAAGCCCACTCCTGTTGACACACCTTCCCAGGAAGGACTCACGTACTCCAATATAGACATACCTCTGAATTCTTCTCCAACAATTTCACTCCCTGATGACTAAGCGTATGAATATATGAGCCAATTGGGCCATTCTCATTCAAATCACCACAAAGAGAAAGAACAGATAAATGAATGGGGCTAAAGAAGCTCACTGGTGATATGCATAGATGTCATGTGGAAAGCTACATCCTACATCTGGAACCAAGACAAATGACTAAACAAATGAAAGCTTGAATAGATGGACAATATGAGAATGAGATAGTGTCCCCTAGAGTAACAGAGTTTTTTGTTTTCTTTTGTTTTTTTGAGACAAGGTTTCTCTGTGTAGCCCTAGCCGTCCTGGACTCACTTTGCAGACCAGGCTGACCTTTGAACTCACAGGGGTCTGCCTGTCTCAGCTTCCTGAGTGCTGGAATTAAAGGTGTATAGGCATATAAAAAGTTTATAGAATGAATAAACTTTTCTGCAAGTAGAAGGCAGTGAGTGAAGAGACATGTTGGGCCTGGCTTCAGGTTTTGTAACCTCAAAGCCCACTCCTGTTGACACACCTTCCCAGGAAGGACTCACGTACTCCAATATAGACATACCTCTGAATTCTTCTCCAACAATTTCACTGTAGAAGGCAGAGGCAGACGGATCACTGTGAGTTCGAGGCCAGCCTGGTCTACAAAGCAAGTCCAGGACAGTCAAAGCTGTTACACAGAGAAACCCTGTCTCAAAACAAACAAACAAACAAAAAAGGCACATGACAATTAACCAATATATTGTATATTATAGTTATATATACATTAAGGATTGATATATAGAATCACACACACACGTCTTAATGGATCCAGCAGAAAGAGTATATATATTTTATATATATGTATAAAATATATAATAACCCCCTCCCTGTATATATACATATACATATACATATACCTGTGGTCCAGGTAATCCATCATTGGTTATCCAGGAATCCAGTAGCTGTTCAATCCTCAAGATTGTATGTCTCAGTTGGTTTTCGGTGTACACTATAGAAGAAGTAGAAGTAGGCTCTAATGCCAATGAAGGAATGGACTTGCAAGCAAGGCGAGAACAAGAAAGCAAAGATCAAAAGTTTCCTTCTTCCATGTTCTTATATAGGCTTCCAGCAGTAATTGTAGCCCAAGTCAGAGGTGGGTCTTCCTGCCTCAAAAGATTTGAGTTAAAGGTATGTCTTCCCACCTTGAAGATCCAGATTAAAAGTGGATCTTCCCACCGGACGTGGTGGCGCACACCTTTAATCCCAGCACTTGGGAGGCAGAGGCAGGCGGATCTCTGTGAGATTGAGGCCAGCCTGGTCTACAAAGTGAGTCCAGGGCAGCCAGGGCTGTTACACAGAGAAACCCTGTCTCAAAAAAACAAAGGGGGGGGTCTTCCCAATTAAAATCAAGCAAAACTCCTTCAGAGGTGTGCTCATCCCTTTTTGGTTTCAGTTAATTCCATATAGCCAAGTTGACACCCACAAATGGCCATCATAGTCTTCTTAGTAGAAAGGACACAGCTACAGCAAAAATTACCCTACTTAAAGATTTGTCAACACACACATACCAAACTGAAAATCTAAGTGAAAAATAGCCCTCAAAAAACATAAAACACAATGTTTAAAAACTTCGAGTCAGCCAGGCGTGGTGGCACATGCCTTTAATCCCAGCACTCAGGAGGCAGAGGCAGGTGAATCTCTGAGATTGAGGCTAACCTGGTCTACATAGGAAGTATCAGGACAACTGGGGCCTCATAGAGAAATTCTGTCTTGAAAAAAAAATCTATCTATCTATCCACCTATCTATCTATATATGAATTCATATATGAGATTATATACACACATACATATATGAGATTATATACATTATGTATATATTAAATCTACTCTAAATATAAAGAGACATAAATTTAAGCTATAGAGAAATATATAAAGCTAACATTAATTTAAACAAAATCTTGAGTAGCTCTATGTTAATTTTAGAGAGAGTAGATGCTAAAAAGAGGAAAATTGCCATGATTTTTAAAGGGCCATTACAAAATAATAAGAGTCAATTTTACATGATTCTATATATCAATCCTTAATGTATATATAACTATAATATACAATACATTGGTTAATTGTCATGTGCCTTTTTTTGTTTGTTTGTTTGTTTGTTTTGAGACAGGGTTTCTCTGTGTAACAGCTTTGACTGTCCTGGACTTGCTTTGTAGACCAGGCTGGCCTCGAACTCACAGTGATCTGTCTGCCTCTGCCTCCTGAGTGCTGGGATTAAAGGCGTGCACCACCATGCCCGGATGTCATGTGCTGTTTAAGCTTATTGAAATCAGGGTGTGAGAGTGAGGGTCCCCTACTTCATCTCAGACTCAAGCATAGTTATGTCAGCCCACTGACTTCTGTCATGCTGGCCCCTCAACTTTGTAAGCCAGAGAGGGAAGAACAGCAAAATAGCCCAAGAATAAATATTCATTCATTCAAGAAGAGCTAGGAGAAAACATTTCTGACAGAGTTTATCCCATGGCATAAAAATACCTAAGGTGGAAATGGGAAGTCAAAAGCTTATCCTTGGAGAAGAAGCTCAATGAGAAACTCTAGCTGGCTGCCTCAACTTCCAGAGGTGAATGCAGCTAGCTGGTTATCAGCCCTAGGTTTGATGAAGTTAACTTTCTTTGCTCTCTCAATCAGACTACTTCAGCTAGTGTTGTAAACTCCCAACTGGAGGATCTTTTGCTATCTGCTGCTTCTATCCACCTGCTATGCTATCTGGTCTTTAATTTTGCATGCTATATACCTAACGCATCCACTCATTCAAGACCAATGGTATGACTTTCAAAGATCATTCTAAATACTATACAAAACAGTGTCTAACAGAAGAACATTAAAATGCCCACACTAAAACTGACAGGACGTATACGCAGGACAAATTGTAAGTCAAATTTTTTGTAGCTGGGTTGGTGTCCCAATCCCTCCACTGGAAGTCTTGCCTGGTTATAGGAGATGGCTGGTTCAGGCTCCATATTCCCCATTGCTAGGAGTCTTACCTAGGGCCATCTTCATAGATTCCTGGGAATTTTCATTCCATTAGATTTCTAGTTCATCTCCAAGATGTACCCCCAATTCCAGTTGTCTTTCCCAGTATTCTCTCCCGCCATTCTCCCTCTACCTGATTCTTCCCATTCCTGTCCCCAGCCATCCCAGTCCCCCCACAATATCTATTCTATTTCCCCTTCCCAAGGAGATTCATGTGTGCCCCCCCAACCTTGAGCCCTCCTTGTTACTTAGCTTCTCTGGGTCTCCGGATTGTAGCATGGTTATCCTTTACTTTACAGCTAATATCCATTTATAAGTGAGTACATACCATGCTTGTCTTTCTGGGTCTGGGTAACCTCACGCAGGATGATTTTTTTTTCTAGTTCTGTTTGTCTGCAAATCTCATGATGTTATTTTTTTAACAACTGAGTAGTATTCCAAATGTACCACATTTTCTTTTATCCATTCTTCAGTTGAGGGACATCTAGGTTGTTTCCAGTGTCTGGCTTTCATGAATAAAACTGTTATGGACATAGCAAGTATCTTTGTAGTGAATGGAGATTCCTTTGGGTATATGCCCAAGACATGGTATAGCTGGGTCTTGAGGTAGATTGATTCTCAGTTTTCTGAAAAACCATCATACTGTTTTCCTAAGAGTCTGTACAAGTTTGCATTTCCACTCCAATGAAGGAGTGTTCCCTTTGCTCCAAATCCTCACCAACATGACCTGTCATTTGTGGTTTTGATCTTAGTCATTCTGACAGGTGTAAGATAGAATCTCAGAGTCATTTTGATTTGCATTTCCCTTATGGCTAAGGATGTTTAACATTTCTTTAAGTGCTTCTCAAGCCATTTGAGATTCTTCTGTTAAGAATTCTCAGTTTAGATCTGTACCTCATTTTAAACTGGATTATTTGACTATTGATGCCTAGTTTCTTGAGTTCTTTCTTTTCTTTTTTTTCTTTCTTTCTTTTTTTTTGGGGGGGGGGGCGTTCAAGACATGGATTCTCTGTATAGCTATGGCTGTCCTGGACTCATTTTGTAGACCAGCCTGGCCTCAAACTCACAGAGATTCACCTGCCTCTGCCTCCTGAGTGCTGGGTTTAAAGGAGTGTACCACAACGCTGAACTCTTGAGTTCTTCATATATTTTGGAAAACAGCCTTCTGTCAGATGTGGAGTTGATGGATGGCATAGAAATTATGGGAACATCCAATCAATGACTGGTCCAGCTTGAGACCCATGCCACGAGAAAAAGACCACCCCTGACACTGCCTGAAAGCCCAGGAACCAGAGGCTGGATACCCCAGGGACCCATGATAGAACCAAATAGGACTGGCAATTTAAAAAAAGTCAATGAAATCATCCCTAATAATATTCTGCTATACTCATAGACAGGGGCCTAGCATAATTGTCATCAGTGGCTTCACCCAGCAGCTGATGGAAACAGATGCAGAGACCCACAGCCACACATTAGGCTGCCTCTTTTGTCTACTTTTAGACCTTTGTCCTCCTACTGGGTTGCCTCATCCAGACCTTTTTTTTTTTTTTTTTGGTTTTCCAGGACAAGGTTTCTCTGTGTGTGTTCCTGGCTGTCCTGGGCTCACTTTGTAGACCAGGCTGGCCTGGAACTCACAGAGATCCATCTGCCTCTGCCTCCCCAGTGCTGGGATTAAAGTCATGCACCACCACACCCAGTTCATCCAGCCTTAACATGAGGGAGGTGCCTAGTCTTACTGCAACTTGATATGCCATGTTTGCTTGCTATCCCTGGGAGGCCTGCCCTTTTCTGAAGGGAAATGGAGGAGCGGATGGGGGGATGGGCAGAAGAGAGGTGGAGGGAGGGGAAACTGCATTTGACATGTAATATGTGAGAGAAAAATAAATAAAATAAAATAAAAACCACTATGAACATCAGAAACAAAAACAAAAAGAAAAACGAAGCCAGCAGTGGTGGCGCACGCCTTTAATCCCTGCACTCGGGAAGCAGAGGCAGGTGGAGCTCTGTGAGTTCGAGGCCAGCCTGGTCTACAAAGAAAGTCCAAGACAGCCAGGGCTGTTACAGAGAGAAACCCTGTCTCGAAAAAAAAAAAAAAACAACAACAAAAACCCAGAAACAAGAACAAAAAACCCTGACAGGACTATAAGGAGAAATAGTCGGAGACTTAAAGACTTGTCCATCAGAAATAGCCACATCTATTATGCAGAAAATCAGTAAATATGTGGTTAAATTCATCAATCCGTTGGTTACAATTAATATTTACAAGGCAGGCATGGTGAGAAAAGCCTGTAATTCTAGCACTTAAAAGGCATAAACAGGAAGATCCTGAGTTTGAGGACAGTCTGGGTTTCATATCAAGACTATCTCAAAAGAAATTGACACCTGCCGGGCTTGGTGGTGCACGCCTTTAATCCCAGCGCTGGGGAGGCAGAGGAAGGCAGATCTCTGTGAGTTCAAGGCCAGCCTGGTCTACAAAGCAAGTCCAGGACAGCCAGGGCTACAAAGAGAAACCCTGTCTCAAAAAACCAAAAAAAAATGACACCTATAAATTATATCTCCCAACAATATTAGATTATACATTTTAAACAAAAACAGGTTTAACATTTTTTTAAATCTCTAGTTGAACATTTACAAAAAGCAGACCATATTCTGAGCTATTAAATACATCTGAACAAGTTAAAACAATAGAAATAGCAAAATGTATGCACTCAGATCACAGAGGAATTAAATGACTGAAAGAAAATCAGAAACTTTCTCAGCACTCAGAAAGCAGAGACAGATGGAGCTCTGTGAGTTTGAGTCCAGCTTGGTCTACAAAGTGAGTCCAGGACAGCCAGGGCTGTTACACAGAGTAACCTTGTCTTGAAAAACCATTAAAAAAAAAAAAAAGAACTCTGTACTTTCTGTTCAATTTTATTCCTAACACAGATCTACTTGCTAAAAGTCTATCTATAAGAAGGGAAAACACAATAAAAACACAAACAACTAATTATTCCAATGACACAATTAGATGACAATATTTTCAATGATTTACATTAGAAATTCCAGTTGCACAACTATGTTTATTCCTCTCATCACATTGGTATTTAAATTGTCAGGAGCATTCTGTTTCAATCATGGAACATACCATTATAAAATCTTTCAGGAAGCTATGTGAACTTGGGCACGGATACGCAGTTCAGTCAGTAGTTTAAGGAAGGATTAAAAAGCTCAAAACACCATTACTTAGTACTCTCTGAAAAAAAAGCACTGACCCAATTTACTGGGACATAGTTGTTCATTCCTTAAGTGTTTGTTAGGGGCATGCTGTGTGTGTTGTGGTAAGCACTGGAATCCCATGGTGAAATCTTGCCCTTAAGTAACTTGCATCTACCGAGTTGGAGACACACAGTAAACTATCCAGAACACCAGCCTGCAAGGTGGCCTACCCCTTGGCCTATCCTTGGAAGAGCAACCTCCTGAAGGAAGGCTGGCTGTCTAAGGCTGAGGCCCCTAGTTGGTAGACAACTTGGAAGGACTGTTTTTTTGTTGTTGTTTGTTTGTTTGTCTGTCTTTTGTTTTTTTGAGACAGGGTTTCTCTGTATAACAATACTGGCTAAGACCAACAATCAATAACTGGGACCTCATGAAACTGGAAAGCTTCTGTAAGGCAAAAGACACTGTCATTCGAACAAAACGGCAGCCTACAGATTGGAAAAAAAAAGATCTTCACCAACCCCATATCTGACAAAGGGCTAATATCCAAAATTTACAAAGAACACAAGAAATTAAACGCCAAGAAACCAAATAATCCAATTAAAAAATGGAGAAAAGAGCTAAACAGAGAATTCACAAAGGAGGAATCCCTAAAGGCCAAGAGACACTTGAAGAAATAAATGCTCATCATCCTTTTTTTTCCTTTATTTTTTATTTCTTCAAGTTACATCTCAATCCCAGTCCCCTCCCTATTCCCCCCTCCAGTCCCACCCTCCCACCCTCAACCCCCCATACTCTTCCCTTTTTTCTTCTCTAAGTCTAAGGTATATCTTATTTCCCCCCACAGTCTCCCCTTTCAGTCCAACAAATGGCTCTTTCTCTTATAATAATAAATACAATACAAAACAACAGAGGTAATTAGGCCACAGTTATGAGGGTTATATGGCTTAGCGTATTGGACATGGTCCCAATGTCCAGTCCATATGTATTTGGCACGTGACTTTAACATTCTACTATCTAACCATCTCCATGAGTTTAAAGTTCTATATCTAACTCAACATTCATACTAACTTGCAACACAATTTTAAAAGCATCTTCTTAGATCTATAACATTCTCTTGACTCCTAAAAACTCAAAATTTAATTATGAGACTCTAGCTATCTGTTCTTCAACCACCTCAGAGACCTGAAGAGGGATAAATATATCTGACTTTATAGGAAGTACAGGGCCTGCAGCTTCCAAAACTAAGAAATGACATACCAGTGGCTGCCTGGACAGTTCCCATTTTCTCTCCATACATTACAGCATTGATCTTCAGTCGTTTGGCCCCGTTTCTCTGACAGACATTGATTGTAGAGCAGGGGTTATGAAGGACTTACCTACCCTGTCTTGGCAGAGCTAGGCTGTCGACTTACCTGCTTCCAGGTTTAGTCCTTTTTGGACAGCATTCTGTCTACTGTTGGAGCAAGGGGCGTTTCCTACCAAGAGATAGGCTTGCGACTAATTCAATCATCTCCCACTGGAGATTCTTCGATGCTCATCTTCTACTTGGGGTAGAATAGGGTGTGCTGTCAGGAGTTGATATGTCTTGATATAAAAAAAATCTAAAGTTACGAAAACATCTTTGAATGCCATATTCTGCAGATCTCTTGAGGTTTTTGAAGAGGCCCTATCTATCTCTTCTATTAGGGTAAGCAGATGTTGCTTGTCTCTTAGCAGCTTTATTTCTGATTAGCTTAGAAAATAACTATAATAGGCTGTCATAGTACCTAACAGAATGACCGGCTTGCATAACTATTAGTTTGCATTTCTTAATTATCCTAAACAGTTTATGACAATTAGCCCTTAATCATCACAGAAATGCAACTCAAGACGACTCTAAGATTCCATCTCATACCTGTCAGAATGGCTAAGATCAAAAGCTAAAATGACAGCACATGCTGGCGAGGGTGTGGAGAAAGGGGAACCTCCTCCATTGCTGGTGGGAGTGCAGGCTTGTGCAACCACTATGGAGGTCAGTCTGGCGATATCTTAGAAAACTTGGAATAGCTCTGCCTCAGGACCCAGCCGTACCACTTCTGGGTATACACCCAAATGATTCCTCACCAAATCACAAGGAAGTTTCCTCATCTATGTTCATAGCAGTCTTATTTGTAATAGCTAGAAACTGGAACAACCCAGATGTCCCTCAACTGAAGAATGGATTTAAAAATCTGTGGTACATCTACACAATGGAATACTACTCAGCTATCACAAACAAGGAAATCATGCAATTTGCAGGCAAATGGATGGAACTAGAGAAGCTTATCCAGAGTGAGCTAACCCAGACTCAGAAGGATGCACATGGCATCTATTCACTTATAGTTGGATTTTAGCTATATAGTACAGGATATCTATACTACAACCAACGCACCAAAGGGAACATGGACATAGAGTCTTTTTTTGTTTGTTTGTTTGTTTGTTTGTGTGGTTTTTTTAGTTTTCTCTCCCTGGCAATGAGACACTTTTCACTGGTGGTACTGCCTTGTAGGCCCCCAGTGTATGAGGAGGCTTTTGGCCCTCATATGACTGCTGAACTGGAGCGGGGGACTGTTATGTAGGGACACTCCACTCTGGAGGAGTGTGATGGAAGGGTTAGGGGGTAGAGGGTGGGAGGGAGGGGCTGGGAAGGGGGGAAAGAGGACAATATGATGGAGATGTAACCTGAAGCAATAAATAAATAAATTGAAAAGAAACTATGGTTTTTTTTTTTCAAATAAATTGAAAAAAAAACAATGGAATAGTACTCAGCTATCAGAAACAAGGAAATTATGCAATTTGCAGCCAAATGGATGGAACTAGAAAAGCTCATTCTGAGTGAGCTATCCCAGACTTAGAAGGATGCACATGGCATCTATTCACTTATAGTCGGATTTTAGGTATATAGTACAGGGTATCTGTCTATACTACAACCAACACACCAAAGGGAACAGGAACATAGACTTTTTTCCTGTCAATGAGACACTTTGCCCTAGTGGTGCTGCCTTGTAGGCCCCCAGTGTATAAGGAGACTCTTGTCCCACATATGACTGCTGAACTGAGGCGGGGGACTGTTATGTAGGAACACTCCACTCCAGAGGGGGATGGAAGGGATAGGGGTGGGAGAGTGGGATTGGGAAGGGTCAAAAGAGGACGCAATGATAGAGATGTGTCGAGAGCGCGGTTTGGTCATCCAAATCCCGACACCTCCTTTTCTATGGAAGGGAGTCGTGTGACCAGGTGACGGCACTCGCCACCCAATAGGGTCAAATGGAATACACTTAGGCAATGCTGGTCTTTATAATATTTATTATACTAAATAGTAATTACAACTTATACTAAATGAAATATCTCTACTTCTACAGGATCAGGATAAGCTGCATCAATCAAACAGAAACACTTAATGGTCATTAAAGCTAGAATAACTAATATTACAATATATAACCACCACATCCTACATTTATATTAATATTCCCACATCACACATTATACGACCTGTCCGTCGCTCCGGCTCCTCTCTGGTTAGTCACGAACCTCGAACCACTTAAGGGTGAAAGCTTACGGTCTCAGTTCAATGCCTGAGGATAGAGCAAGAGTCTCAGTCCAAGGCCTGAGGATAGAAGCAAGCAAGGCAGAGGTGGACGCCAGTGTAAACTGAGCGACCCTGACTGCTTGTCTGCTCTGGCTTTTTATACTTTTTACTGGCTTCATTATAATATCCGCATAAGGTGGGCTAATTATTCTAATTACTACGTCATCCACATATGGTGGCACTCCTTATCTACTTATCTTTCTCCTACAGCTGGTCTCAGCTTGGGCTGAGGCTGACAGCTTATTGCAGCTAAACGAGAAGCTATTACTTATAATCCAATACTTAAATTACTTTACTAAACTCCCTGCAGCCATTCTTTATGGCTGCTTACAGGCTCCTTACAAGATGTAACCTGAAGCAATAAATAAATAAATTAAAAAAAAACAATACTGGCTGTCCTAGAACTCGATTTGTAGACCAGGCTGGCCTCGAACCCAAGATATCCATCTGCCTCTGCCTCCTGAGTGCTGGGATTAGGAGGAGCTGTTTTTTAGATAGGCAAACCCCTTTACTGTGCAACTTGACAGAGCAAGAAGTGTCTTGGCTGGTTTTTTTTGTTTGTTTGTTTGTTTGTTTGTTTAGTTTTGGAGGGTTTTGTTTTTGTTTGTTTGGGGTTTTTTGTTTTTGTTTTTGTTTTTGTTTTTTTGGTTTTTCGAGACAGGGTTTCTCTGTTTAACAGCCCTGGCTGTCATGAACTCACTTTGTAGACCAGGCTGGCCTTGAACTCTCAGAGATCCACCTGTCTCTGCCTCCCCAGTGCTGGGATTAAAGGCGTGTGCCACCATGCTGGAAGGCTTGGCTGTGTTTAGAGACAGGCTCCAGAAGATCTCATGGAGAAAAGGGATGAGGTTGGGGTATGACTGTAATCTCAGCTCCTGGGACATAAAAGCAGGAGTACCTCAAAGTTAAAGCCAGCCTGAGCTATGCAGTGAATTCCAGTCCAGACTGCAGTACATAGCATAACTCTGTTTCAGAAACTACAACAGCATAATAGAAAAACAAGGAAGGTAAATGGAAAGAAAGAGGAGAGAAGAAATGGAGGTCGACAGAGGAGAGTGGAGAGTGGGGAAACAGAAGGGAAAAGAAACCTTTGCTAAATGGTTAGTGACGTTGCCTTTGACAAGGAAGGCAAGGGCTACAGCTCTTTTCAGCTGACTGCCACTCCCTGATAGTGATCTATACATTCTTTTTTGTTTTCAGGTTTTTGTTTTTGTTGTTGTTTTCCTGAGACAGGGTTTCTCTGTGTAACAACCTTGACTGTCCTAGAACTCACTCTGCAGACCAGGCTGGCCTCAAACTCCACCTGCCTCTGCCTCTGCCTCTGCCTCTGCCTCCTGGGTGCTGGGATTAAAGGCATGCACTGCCACCGCCAGGCTTATAATTTTTTGAATTAAAAAAAAATGTCATCAAGTAGCTGTACCACACAGTGCTGAGATAACTTATAATAGGCCAATTGACCTAGTTGGGGAACCAAGGAAAGCTATCCTAAGGACATTTCTTTTTTCTTTTTTCTTTCTTGTCTCTTCTTCTTCTTCTTCTTCTTCTTCTTCTTCTTCTTCTTCTTCTTCTTCTTCTTCTTCTTCTTCTTTCTCCTCCTCCTCCTCCTCCTCCTCCTCCTCCTTCTTCTTCTTCTTTAGTTTTTTGAGACAGGGTTTCTCTGTGTAACAGCTTTGGCTGCCCTGGACTCACTCTGTAGAGCAGGGTGACCTTGAACTCACAGAGATTCACCTACCTCTGCCTCTCAAAGTGCTGGGATTAAAGGCATGCACCACCACACAGGGTTTAAGGATGTTTCTTAATCTAGAATCTGGAAGATAATTATGAGAAAACACAAATACAGAAAATGAATATTCAATTCTAATGAACAAACCAAAATACACAAAAGCTCTACATCTCAAGGGAGCAAAATGGCTAAGAATGTAAAGATTAAGTAAATACCTGGGATGACCCATACCTGTCATCTCAGGAGACTGAGACAGGAATAATGTAACTGTGAAGGTGGCTTGGTGGCTGCAATATGACTCTCATTTGTTTTTTTTTTAATTTATTTTTTATTTCTTCAAGTTACATCTCAATCACAACCTCCTCCCTACTCCCCCTTCCAGTCCTATCCTTCCACCCTCCTCCCTCTCAACTCCCCATCCTCTACCCCCTTTTTTTTTAGTTCAAGGTATTTCTTTTTCCCCCCAACAGCTCTCCCTTTCAGTCCAACAAGTGGTTCTTTCTCTTATAACTATAAATACAATACAAAACAACAGAAATAAATAGGCCACAATTATGAGAGTTATAGGCTTAGCATACATTCCCAATGTCCAGTCCATATGTATTTGGCACCTGACTTTAACATTCTACTATCTAACCATCTCCATGAGTTTAAAGTTCTATATCTAACTCAGCTTTCATACTAACTTGCATCACAATTTTAAAAACATCTTCTTAGATCCAGAACACCCTCTTGATTCCTAAACAACTCAAAATTTAACTATGAGACTCTAGCTATCTATTCTTCAACCACCTCAGAGACCTGAGAGGGATAAATTTATCTGATTATATAGGAAGTGCAGGGCCCGCAGCTTCCAAAACTAAGAAATGACATACCAGTGGCTGTCTGGACAGTTCCCATTTTCTCTCCATACATTACAGCATCAATCTTCAGCCGTTTGGCCCCGTTTCTCTGACAGACATTGACTGTAGAGCAGGGTTTATGAAGGACTTACCTACCCTGTCTTGGCAGAGCTAGGCTGTCGACTTATCTGCTTCCAAGTTTTGTCCTTTTTGGACAGCAGTCTGTCTGCAGTTGAAGCAAGGGGTTTTTCTTGCCAAGAGATAGGCTTGCCACTAATTCAACCATCTCACACTGGAGATTCTTCAATGCTCATCTTCTACTTGGAGTAGAATAGGGGTGGTTTTGTTTTTTTAATTAAAGATGGTGTGGGGACTGAAGGAGATCATGATGGCGTTGCGGAACATGCATATGTCAAATCACACAGGACCTGGTAGGCCACATCTAAGAGTTTTGTGTCTATGGTCAGAGCATGGTAAGAGGAAGCCATGACAGTTTTAACATGAGGGTGCTTTAGCATTCATCAGGGGGAAAAAACCTGCCTTTGAGGCAGTGAGAACAGATGGAAAGGGATTGAACACAGATGTGGGGGATAAAGGAATCCTGCAGTAGTCTGGGTGACTGGTGACGGTCCAATGGAATCTATGCAGACAGAAAGAAAGAAATGAGTTCCGAATTTTTTTAATTATTTATTTTTATTTTATGTATATTGTTTTGATTCCATGTATGTCTGTGTGAGGGTGTCAGATCCCCTGGAACAGGAATTTCTAGACAGCTATGAATTGCCTTGTGGCTGCTGGGAATTGAACCCAGGTCCTCTGGAAGAGCAGGCAGTGGGCTTAACAGCTGAGCCATCTCTCCAGTCCCGATTTTGAATACTTTTAGGGAGTAAAAAGCTTTAAAAAACCGCAGGTTTGGGGCTAGGGAGAGGAACAGGTAGATAGATAGTCAAGGATCCTGAAGTAAAAATGTACAGAATGATAGAACCAGCCTATGAGTCAGGAAAGGAAGATATTTGAGTCTGAGGGTGCTTTGTGACACTCCACAGAAGAGGTCAAGTGTGTAAACTATATATAGTATTCTGAAGGTCAGCAGAGAGGTTTGATTTGGAAATATGGGATGGAGACTACTTATGAGTATGACATGTAATTCAGCTGTACCTAATAGGGAGCTTGCCTAAGGAGGAAGTACAGATGGAATTAGAAATAACAGAGTGTGGCCCTGAGCTTTGTCATAAGAGAAGTTTACTGACTCATGGATTATTTCTCAATTTCTGGAATTTAAAAATCTGGAATTCTTTGTTCTTCTTGGTTACCCAATGTTTTAGCAGTGTCCAAAAACGTCAGTCTCCTGTGCAAATTAGCGTTTCATTTGTTGAAGGGGCCCGGGCCAGTATAGTTACTTTCACTTTTTACCAGCTATCATTAGGAAAAGGCTAACGCTAACATACAGTGGGTAGAAAATGGTGACATGCGTTTAACTTGTCAAAATATTGAGCAAAGCAAAAAACAACAAAAAGAAAAGCAAACAAATAAACAAACTAGGACTCCAAGAGACCTGAGCTGCTGCTGCTACCTTTCAGAGTGGTGCCTACCAGGGTAGAAATGGAGGAGGAGCAGTCAACTCTTGCGATCTTCAAGTTGGTCAGTGTCCTACCCAGCCAGCGCTTCTTTCAGAATAGAGCTATGCTTTTGGAGTGATATTCATACATCCTGTCTATGACTCTGCTCTGAGGGGAAAAAAAATCTACAGGAGGTGAAAAAACCCAGGGACTCCCCCTTCTTTGTTAACTCACATGTTTATGCAGTTGGGAGGTAAGAAAAACACGTTAATAATTTGGGTGATTCAGAGTGTTGACCTCTGAGTCCAAAAGTTACTCAATGATCTTTTTTTCTTGGGAGGGGGGTAATGAGTGTGTTTAGAGTTAGGAGTCTGAGCCTTGTATGATGACTCATGCATGTGTTGAATGATTGTGGGCCAAACTATTCAAACTCCCTCCGTTTCCACATCAGCATGCCACCTGTCCTCCCCACGTCTTGGGGATTCTTAGGAGAGTCCTATAAGATCACAGATCTGAAAGCATTTTAAAAATTATTTATTTCTGTTTTATGTGCATTGGTGTTTTGTCAGGTCCTCTGGAAGTGGAGTTACAGACAGGTGTGAGCTGCTATGTGGTTGCTGGGAATTGAACCCAAATCCTCCAGAAGAGCAACCAGTGCTCTTAACTGCCGAGTCATCTCTTCAGCCCTCAGAAAGCATTTTTTAAATGTCAGATGTTATCATGCCAAAAATTAAGCTACCTTCTGAGAGCTAGCCTGTTTCAACGATAACTGTCACACCATACATGTATCAATTCCTGTTCAATTTTTATTTCTGAATCATACTTTCTGTCAAACTAAAGACGTCTGAGCTAATTCACATACAGGCAAGCTGTTTCCTCCACTACAATTAAATATCAAGATATCTAAATAAAACATTCCTAATTAATCATCCAGTTCACAGATGGAAACTGAAACAAAAAGTATAAAACTGAGACTTGTGGGGCTTTTTGGTTTTTGTTTGTTTGGTTGGTTGGTTGGTTGGTTTTTGTTTGGTTTTTGGAGACAGGATTTCTCTGTTTATCCCTGGCTGTCCTGGACTCACTTTGTAGACCAGGCTGGCCTCCAACTCACAGAGATCCGCCTGCCTCTGCCTCCCAAGTGCTGGGATTAAAGGCCTGTGCCACCACGACCAGATAGAGACTAGTTTTTATCATATTATAAACTCAAAAAAATTGACCCAGCTGGTAAAGCACACAGTGTCTCTAGTTGCCAGCTGTCTCTTAGCCTCATCTTACCTCATCCCCCTCTTCCTTCTGTCCTTCAACCCTTTCAGCTTCCATGCTGTTCCTAGAAAACCTCAGAAATGTCTTACCCCAACTATTGTGCTTGCTGCTCTTCACTTTGAATTCAATTCCCTGACACCTCTCATTACGATCTCAGCAAATGCTATATGCTACACACTATCATGAGGCTTTCCCCAGATACCCTCTGTGGCACTTAAACATCACTTGACATCTTTTGCTGTTCTTTCGCGATGCTAAATATAGAGGGGGGGGGGCTGGTGTCTTCTAGGCAAACATTTTACTGCTGAGTATGCCCCAGTCCTTGTATTTACCTTCCTGTTGTCTTCCAAACAAGAATGTAAATTCTACAAGAGCAGAGTTTCCCCCACTGTACTTAGACCACAGGCTGGCACACAGTAGGCAAACAATAAATAGTTGCTGCATGAATGAATCCTATTTCTATTGTTCCTTTGCTGGGTAAAAAGTCCTACTCTATATAGCACCTGACAACCAGGAATCCAAAAGAATTCAAATAGGTAATTAAGGAGCTAGCAAAACAGCCCAGTACATAAAGGCACCCCCCTGCCTCCCACACACACAGAGACACACACTCATCTTGACCTGAGTTTGATATCCAAGACCAACATTGTAGAAGGAGACAAAGGACTCCATAAAGCACACATATACTCACAATAAATTAATTAAGCAAGTAATAGAGTGGATCAGTAAATAAGATATGTCTCTGTGTGTAATAATTTGCAAAACTATGGAGAGCGACATCAGAGTTTTTATGTATTTTCACATAGCAAAAACACTTTATAGCATCAATACAAAAGAGCAATGAAACTTTTGAGTAAGTCAAGCTATGTTGAAAATCCCTGTAGTTTTACAAGTTTCTCTGTCATTAAAACAATATGAGGCTGTTGGTGGGAATTGAACAAATCATCTGCATGTTTCTTAAACTAGTGACCTTACCAAATCAAATATTTTGGGATGGCTACTAGGATAATTAGTATAGATTTCCCAGTAACCAAGTTTCATAATACACTACGAGTGTAAGCACAAAGTGTGTCAATAGCAACACAAAGTAGAGTACAGAGAACTTGGGGACCTAGCATTGTCAGTGCTGACTCCAAATGGTACAGTTATGACAGAAAATAGAAAGGGGAGCTGGATGTGATCATAAAACAAGATGCCTTGCCTACTAGTAGAGAGCTTGACATTGTTAGAGTTTACACAATTAGGATGCTTTTTTCTTCTTCTCATCCTGTATTTACAAATCATATGAATGATTTATGAGAAGAAGAGATAGTCTCTCAGACTATACCATTGAACTAACTAGAATCCATACTAACTAATTAAAATGTAGAAAGAAGTCAAATAGAGCCAACCATTGGTTTTGGATGAAGTTGTGACAAAACTATTCTGAAGAGATCTGTTAAGTCCTATCCAAAAAAGTGAGTAAAATAGATGCTGGAGTCATGTTTCAGTCGATGAAAAGTGATAGTATGTGGCTTACTGACTTAGTTTTAGCATTCATTGATCACTGCTTGCTTCTGTTCTGTTGTAAAGGAACGGTGATCAAAGTTTTGATATGTATATACTTTTGCTTAACTGGTGAGAGGTAACCAGATCCCCGGACTGTGAAACCAATACCCAGAATTATTTCCTTGCTCTGGCAATGGGCTGGGATGAAACATCACTTTTGGTAAAGGCTTCTTTGTCTTTTTCCTTATCCTCCTCACTGTCATTTTACTTCCAACAATAATAAAGACATTCATTAATTGAATTGCATGGGTGGAACTCTCTACAGATCATTAGATTTGAAAAGCCCTTCTGTATCCTAACCTCGAACTTGGTCCTGTTTAAAAACTATACCATGGTAAAGTGTCTTTTTATTCAGAAATCATGCATAAGATGGCTCTTTCAGAGAAAAGGCTTCAAGCAGATTGGAATGCACAGTGGCTAAGAGCATGGAATTTTGTCTTGAGCAGGATTTGAGGTAGTATAGAGTATAACCTTTATGTCTTGCTGTCTTAATCTGTTTAAGCAAAAATAATAATGTTCTGTACACTACAGAGATGTAAGGCATAAATGATGCAATCTGAGCAAGGTGTTAAGAAGTGAACCTGCTATACATTGGAAATGCTGAGTAGGTCCCATAGCTTAATGGCAGAACGTTTGCCTATCATGTATGAGGTGGGGGAGGGAGAATTATGTCCACGTACAGTAAAAAGGCAAGGGAAGGAAAGAAAAAATAAGAGGAAAAAAACAGAAGAGAAAAGGAGAGAGAGAGAACAGATAGGAAGGGATAGAAATAATAAAAACAGCAAAAAGAAAGTATGAAAAACAAAGAAAATTCAATTAGCTGTGTCTGTGCAAAAGAGTCACAAGTTTCAGTTGCTTATGGGACAAGTTTGACTACAAATCAAAAAGAATCTTTTGTGAAGATGGCATGGAATGATGATGCTCAGTTGTCCAACATCACTTTTGTGTCAAGCTCTCATATACAATGACTGTTTTATATGCTTAACTAACTAGAAAGTCAGGGGGTATATGGGAACACAAACACAGATAGGGTCTTTGAAATGTATTTCTTATAGGGATGGTGTCACAAAGTCAGCACTTGAGAGGTACAGGAAGGAGGAACAATAGTTCCAGGTCATCCTTGGCTACCTAGTGAGACAAGCCTAAGATACATGAGATGCTGTCCCAACAAATACATTCATTTGTGTAAAGCAGGGGTAAGGAAACATTTTCTCTAAAGAGCTTTTTCCAGTAAAACTTTCTTTGCAAAAACAAATGAAACTGGTACGTGAGTTTAGCCATGCTTTAAATAATTATTCTAACTTACCAGAGATCGAATGGATACTAGATGAGTTATCACAGAGAACAAATGAATTGCAGAGGCAATATGGGGAGTTAGAAGAATTTAAGAAATGTAAAAATAAGTGGATTTCTCAACCTATGTTAAATGCAATGGTATTAGACATTGCCTGCAATGACAAGAGAAAACATTGCAAGAGTACCATTTATCATTCAACATTGAATTGCAACACATTTATTACAGCCAGGTGATGTACTGTCATCTATAACGCCGAGTAAAAACAGATCTAGTCCCCTTCATATAATTTATAAAACCCATCAGGTGAGGATAGGGACAAACATTGGCTAAATAATTACACAAACAAATGCAAATCTATAGCCATGCAAAGTCCTGTAAGTGCCTTCCCTGAAAATGTGAATTGAAACTCAGAGCTGATTTTGTTCTTGGGTATATGCCCAAAGAAATCTAAGCCAGGATACCACAAAGATACCTGTACCTCCATTTTTTTGTATGACACTATTCACAATAGACAAAATATAGAACTAGCCTATATGCTCATAAACAAATAAATGAAAAAAAAATATTACATACACACAATACAGCTTTATTCAGTGATAAAGAAAAAAAAAGCCAAAACAGGAGAGATGGTTCAGTGGATAAGAGAATTGGCTGTTCTTCCAAAGGACCCTGGTAAAAATCCCAGCACTCACATGGCAGTTTGAAACTGTCTGTAATGGTCGGGCATGGTGGAGCACGCCTTTAATCCCAACATTTGAGAGGCAGAGGCAGGCAGATCTCTGTGAGTTCAATGCCTGCCTGGTCTGCAGAATGAGTTCCAGAATAATCAGGGATATACAGAGATAGCCCTGTCTCAAAAAAACAAAAACAAAATAAATAAATAAATAAAAGATAAAAAGCAAAATTATATCATTTGACTAGAACTGAAGCTCATCATGTTAAGTCTGCTCAAATTGGAAACATAAACATTGCATATTTTCCCTCTTTCTTCTTCTCTTGTTCTCTACTGTGGAAACTTAAAAAACAACAGCAATGTTGACCTAGAAACATAGAAAGGATAATTACAGCAGGATAAAGGTATTGGGGAGAGGAAAAAGAGGTGCAGGTAGGGAAGGAGAGGTTGAGAAAGCTTGGTAGGGAGGGTATCATCAAAGCAAGATGGAGGCATACACACACACACAACTTTGAGAAGAATGTAGTACTCTTGTGCCCCATTTTTCTCATCTGTAAAATGGGCATAATAACACTGAGGCTGGAGCTAGCTTTCTGTGAGCAATAAGGGAAAAGGGCCCATGATGAAAACTGAAATTTGCTATATATATTTCAGTGAGAATAGAAGCTGGGGTTAAAAGGAGGGCTAAAGCTTAAAATGCCAGAGTCT
>CAJQZJ010037473.1:29185-65419 GCA_907164525.1 Lophiomys imhausi
AGTTCTGTATGTTCAACCAGTTTGTTACTCCTCATGTTCTTTTAGTGTGATGTTTTGAAATAACAAACTGGAATTTTTACAATATTTGTTTGGTAGCATGTAACCACTTTCTTTTTTTCTTCAACCGCCACCACATTCCTAATGCTCCTTTCTTAATATTATCCCTTTGTATTGCTTCCTTATCTTCTTGGTAAGGTGGAAATGAGGATGTACCCATCCTACCTGGTTACAAAGGTGAGAGAGCACAGGATCCACGTTCTGTCCAGCCAAAGTGTTGCATTTTCTAAGAAAATAAAAGGGATTAATCCAAAGAAATTTCACACATGGCTTAAGCTAAGCAACCTGGAGTCCTTACCAAAAGTGTCTTAAGACAGCCTTTACTTTGATCATGAACTGTAACAACATATGAGTGAGGACACTCTCCAGTCCAGAGAGAGCGTGTCTACAGTATGAATCTGAGTACTGAGAAGAAGAAATAAAAATAAATGGATATAAAGAAAACCCTAGCAATGTTGAGTCTGTATTCTAGTCTCGAAAACTGGAGTACCTGGAAAGTCTTTGTCTCAATTCTACTCAATTACACAAACAAGCAAATTCCCCTTTGTTCTCAAGTTACTCTTCCAGTTGAAAGAGTTTGGGACAGGATGGTAAGGAAATAGTTTATTCCTTTGATTTTTGTTTCCTTGTGGTAAGATGATTAACTTACTCGACTCCCACGTTTAGGAAGATTTAATAAGACAAGTTAAAATTCATGGATCCCTATAGCTCAGTCCTATTGTCACAGAAGCTTCTTTTGCAATGGGCCATGGTGGGAGGCTCATAACCAGTGGGAGGCTCATAACCGGTCAAAGTCCCAAGACTAAGAGACCTAAGTATTCAACTATAAATGGGACACCGCTCCCTGAGGCTTTAAGGCAGTTAATGCTTAATGGATGAGGTAAAGACATTTTTTTTCAGTGGTATGATCATGGTAATATGTTTCTGTAAATAACCCTTCACCAATCCTCTTGCAAGAAACCCTAATTAAATTCTTGATTAACACAAACACACACACACAGAAAGAGAGAGAGGGGGAAGGTGGGAAGGAGGGAGGGA
Organism: Lophiomys imhausi; assembly: GCA_907164525.1. NCBI lineage: Eukaryota > Metazoa > Chordata > Mammalia > Rodentia > Muridae > Lophiomys > Lophiomys imhausi. The sequence continues at coordinate 30,281 of CAJQZJ010037473.1, forward strand.
GGGAGGGAGGGAGAGAGAGAGAGAGACAGGAAAGTAGGAATGGAACTAGTTGAGAAGAGGAAGGAGATTGGCAGGAGCAAGAGGGGCACAAGAGAGTAAGGGTAGGGTAATAAATGTGATCGATTAAAATAATAGTATATACATGAATTAACATGGCATACTGAAATTCATCAATTCATCACTGGGCATAATTAATATATGTTAATAAAATTTTTGAAAACCACACATTGGAAAACACAAGGCATTGTATATTATAAAGTATTGAATATAATCAATGTTTTCTTTCCACACCCAAATAATAAGCTAGCTCATCTCTACTGCCTAAAATTAAATGTCCTCATCCCAAATCCTTGGACCCAAGAAAAGCTTGAGAGAACTTTGAATTTCCTCTAGAGAACTGATAGGTTAAGGGAGTCGTTTTTACCATGACTTCAATATCTAGAGGTTCACTCCCTAATTATGCTACATGAAGAATCTTGAGGATCCAGGAAAGTAGTGACTATTCAAAGGGCCTGTTTGGATGCCTGGAATGAGACCTAGAGAAACTCAGAATGTCCAGGTTGAAAGAGATGAAAAAGAGAGGGAGGAAGGAAAGAAGAAAGATTTTAAAATCACAGACATCTCCTGGACTAGAAGTTTCACTCAGCTGAAACCAAAGGCTAGCAAGACTTCAGGCAGCTACCCTGCATTATCCAAAAAGGACTCCCACACAACCAAATGCTCTGTGATGGTTAATTTGGCTGGCTTTGAGAAATGCCTGGGATATTAGAAAAGCAAACCTTTGGTTACCGCTGTGAAGGACTTCCCAGAATTGATTAGATCATGAGGGCTGAGAGCTAATGTTTGTACTAGTTCCTTTATGGCTTCCAAAGATGATGGCATTATTGAGAGGTGCTAAACAGTTAAAAGTGGGACCTAATTAGAGTTAGAAAGTCACCAAGGGTAAGTCCTTCAAGACTAAATACTGTTCTGGTTTCTTTCCTTTCCTCTGCTTCTTGTTACTCTACCCACACTTTTGTCACAACAGAATGAATACTCTGAAATCCTGGGCACAAGGAATCTTTCTTCCTTTCATTTGCTTGTGTTGGATATTTGGTCATAATGGCATGAAGAGTGACTAGTACATGGATGGCACTCGAAAGAGAGCATATGTGAGCAAACTCTTCACACACACATACACACTCAGGAAAAAAGCTCAAATAATAGAGAAGACGCTCAAATGATCCATCTGTAGCATATGGCATTAGAGGTGTGGGTGGGGAATAAATGCCACAAGAGTATTAGCTGCTTCTACAGTATGCATGGTGGCTCTAGGTTTCAAAGGTATTTTACCTACATATTCTCCCCATGGTCAAAGCTATGGGAGGATTCTTCTGAAGCAGAATCAAGACTTTATACTTTAGAAACTGAACAAGGCAACGTGATGCCTCCCTCTTGAATGACTATTCCAACATTTCCCGTGTCTGGAGTTATATTTGAATATGTGGCTAGGGAGAGCCAGATTTTCCAGGTGAGGCTCCCCACTAGGAAGTGGATCATTTTAATGCAAATGCATCATAAGACACACAGCACGAGGCTGAGAGTAGCAAGAAAGTCATTTTAGTACGATTGTTAAAATAACTACCCTCTCCACTCATGTCAGAATGCCCAAGGACAGTGAGCTTATACTGCTTAAAGAGCTATTGAGTTTTATTTGTCACTAAAGAGCAAGAATGATGTTTAATTTAGAATGAGAACTTTATACTTAATATTCATTGTTTCACGCTCAGTTCTGCAAGGACCTGTCTTTGGGAAATGTCTTATCCATCATTCAGTTTTATTTTAATGTAACAGCATAATAAATCTCCTCCCATTCTTATTTCTTATGCTGCCTGTCTTCCCTCCCATCTGCTCACAGTGAAAAATAATGTCTTACAATTATTAAAATTATAAGTGAACAAAATAGACTATCTATTGATACCCCCTCCTCTCCTAAATGTCATTAAGCCTACTCCCTCATAAAAACCAAGTTTAGGCAGGTGTCGTGGCACACTCTTTTTTTTTTTTTTTTTTTGTCGTGGCACACTCTTAATCACAGCACTAGGAGGACAGAGGCAGAGGAATCTCTGTACTTTTTTGGCCAGCCTGGTCTCCATAGTGAAGTCTTGTGTAAAAAAAAAAAAAAAAAAGAACCACCCCCAAAAAACCAACATAGAACTAAGGAATGCTGAAAGCAGGAGACATAGTCTTCCCCAGCAAATCCCTTAATTATTTTGTTTTGGTTTTTGGTTTTTTGAGACAGGGTTTCTCTGTGTATACTTGGCTGTCCTGCACTCACTTTGTAGGCCAGGTTGGCCTTGAATTCACACAGATCCACCTGCCTCTGCCTCCCGAGTGCTGTGATTAAGGGTGTGTGCCACCACACCCGGCCATTACATACAACTGTGAACTGCCATATGGTGCTGGGATTCTAACCCAGGTCCTTTGGAAGAGCAGCCAGTGCTCTTAGCTGCTGAGCCATCTCTCCAGCCCGGAAATCCCTTAATTATTTATCCGATACCAGTGTTCAGCCCTGAAATAATACATGCAGTTCATACTAAACAGACTAAGCAGGTTGTATGTTTATATTTAGATAAGTGTATTACATATTTATATACATAAACAGCAATTAAAAAATGAAAATAATGAATTTGAGAGACAGCAGGGAAGAGTTAGAGGGAGGAAGAGAAAAGTGATGTAATTATATTTTAATTTCAAAAAAAATCAAGTGAAATGTTTAAAACAAATTTTAAAAGTTTAATATCGGAGGAATTTTGGTTCCTCCCTGTCAATAGTGTTCCCTTCATAACTGATACTGACTTGGTAATATCTTCAAGTAAATATGGAACACGAAACTTGTAGCTTTAACAGACAAACCTGGGGAAAACTAAGATAAGTTCAGTTCGGGGCAGAAAAGGAAATTGGGTGCCCAGTGAGGCCAGAGGCAAAGCATAAGCAGCCTTTGTGATCCAAACTACCTCCATTTTGATCCTACAAACAAAAAAGCCCAAAAAGGTGAGAACAAAATTTGTATTTGCCTTGCAGAGAAGCATGTTTACTGGACACTGGGAAACAATTAAAGTTCTGTGTCATTGAAGAACCATTCAGTCATTTTAATATGACCTTCTCTTTTTATAATTCAAAGACGTGGATTTAACTGGAAGCAGAACATTACAGAACAAAGAATGCTGAGAGAGGCAGAGACTGGAACAGTTAGCTATTTCTCTGATAATTATAAATCTTTCCTTAACTTTGTTGCAAGACCATTTGGCACGCTTTACTTATCAGACTTAGGTACATTCTGAGCTCCAGGGCATCCGCTACTTCCCACTACTTTCTCAACTCCAAGTTAATCTAGGACTTTGAATAAGTTCTAAGACTTCTCTTACACAGAGACCTACTCATTCATTAATGGCAGCTAGACCTTTGTCTACGGCTAGTTAGCTTATGGGGCCTCTACAATTTACCTGGAGAGACACAGCTGTTTCTCAAGGATGGCTCAATGCTACATGGAGGTTCAACGTTTTCAAGGCCCCTGGTTATTTGCACAGATTTCTTCGCCAGCCTCAGGATGAAAGAAAACACAAATGCCCAGTTATTTCCACTGCTAGAAGTTAATGCAGTCTGACTTATTCAAATTATCTATCAGTTTGAGAATATTTGAAGCTAAAAATCAAGAGAGAAAGAAGGCATTACTTGTTTCACAAGACACTGCTGTACTTATATTTTGCTATTGCTAAACATGGCATTGTGTTCATTTGGAATCTTGAAATAAATATTTTTGAAATGTCAAAAGATGATGACTGAGTATTTGGATAAAAAGTGACTCAACAATGTGCTGCATGCAAAAAGAGTCACCTCACCCACAGAGACATTCTCGGACTGGAAAATGATGTCCAAAATCCAAAAACAAGCTGGAGAATCTAAACAGCATTGTTACAAAACTATTTCTAGCCCCCCCCCAAAAAAAAATCAGCCAGAAAGGAAGTTATCCACTTATTGGTAAAGAGGAAAAAATCCATCAAGAAGACATAATAATTAGAGAGAGAGAGGTACAAGATGTGTATTGGCCATTGTAGCCCAATTTAGGAAAATAAACATAGCCTAAAGGAACAGATAGATACTACTGTGATAATATTGGGTGGCATTATCCATAGACATCCAATACATAACTCTCATCAAGAGGTACATCAGCCAGGCTGAGAGCTCAGTGGGTAAAGTGTAGTTACCAAACAATCATACAGACCCGAAATTGGATCCCCAGCACCACATAAACAAAACATGGTGGTATATACCTGTAATCTGAGTATTGGGGGTGGAGCAAAGGGAGAAGGATCCTAGGGGCATACTGACTAGCTAATATAATAAATCAGTAAGCTCAAGGTTCACTGAAAGACCTTGTCCCAAAAAACAAGGTGAAGCCAAGGATAGTGGCACATACCTGTAATACCAGCATGTGGGAGGCAGAGGCAGACAAATGTCTGTGAGTTTGAAGTCAGCCTGGTCTACTTAATGAGTTCCAGGACAGTCCAAGCTACATAGTGAGATCCTGTCTTGACAAAATAAACAAACAAATAAACAAACAAAAGGGTATATAAATAAAAGGCAGATATCCAATGTCAACATCTGGCCCCCAGATATGCGTACATGGGTATGTACATCCCATACTGAGTATATCATGAATACACACACAAAGGAGATAAACCAGGTTGAAAATAACAAGGAAATATTATAGTCAAATTACACTTGTAGACCAAAGAAGATAGACCAAAATAGCTACAGAATATACTATCCAATAGCAAAAGGACACAGAATACATAATCCTCATCAGCATATGAAATAGTTTCCAAAAGAGATCTTTTATTGCTGTTATTTTTTTCAAAACAGGGTTTCTCTGTGTAACCCTGGCTGTCCTGGACTCACTTTATAGAACAGGCTGGCCTCAAACTCACAGAGATCCACCTGCCTCTGCCTCCCAAGTGTTGGGATTAAAGGCATGTGCCACCACTGCCCAGCCTAGAGATCATGTTTTTAATCCATAAATAAAGACCTGATAAAAGCAAAAATAGACATTTCTGGTAGTTTATCAGTATACAATAGAATAGATTTAAAAAAAAACACAAGTAGAGGGCTTGAGAAATGGCTTGGGGAGTTACATTGCTTACCACATATATTAGTTATCTTTATGTTGCTGTGATGATATATCCTGACCCAAACCAACTTACAGAAGAAAAAGTTCATTTGGACTTACTATTCCAGAGGAACTGGAACCTTCAGTGGGTGGAGTCTTACCTTCAGGGATTTTTTTTCCAGGTTTTTTTTCTCTTTATTTATATTCACTTTACATCCTAAACACAGTCCCATCCCTCCTCTCCTCCAGTCCTAGCCTCCCAACCTCTCACCCTCACCCCCATTCCCTTCCCCTACTTCTTATAGAAGGGAGCTCTCCACCCCACTCTTCTTCCATCCTGTCCTGGCTCCTAATGTCACATCAGGACTAAGCATATCCTCTTCCACTGAAGCCAGACTTGGCAACCCAACTAGGGGAAAGTGCTCTAACAGCAGGCAATAGAGTCCATGTCAGGGACAGCCTCCCTTACCAATTGCTAGGGGACCCACATGAAGACCAAGATGTCTATCAGCTCCATAAATGTAGGGGGCCTAGGTCCAATCCTTGCATGCTCTTAGGTTGCTGGTTCAGTCTCTGTGATCCTTCATGGGTTAGATAACTCTGTTGGTCTTCTTGTGGAGTTCTTATCTCCTCCAGGTTCCTCTATCCTTCCCCCAACTATTCTGCAAGATTCCTACATCTCGATCTAATGTTTGACTGTGGGTCTCAGTATCTGTTTTGATTCACTGCTGGATGGAGCAACTCAGAGATCAGTTAGACTAGGCTCATGTCTGCAAGCACAGCAGAGTATCTATCATTAATTGTGTCAGAGGTTGACTGTCTTCCATGGGATGGGTCTCAAGTTGGGCTAGTCATCAGCTGGCCATTTCCTCAAACTCTGCTACATCTAACAATTGGAACTAATCTCTCTAACAATTATAGCTGCTTTCGACCCCCACTTTATCTACACCTTTCTCCTCACCAAAGTGTACATTTTTTATACCTTTTCACTCCCTCTCATTGTCAAGCTAAGAGAAGTGATCCATAACTACACCAAAGCCTGAATGTCATGTTATTTTGAAATTTCTTTCAACCAACCATTTGGTGCTTTACTTTTGAATTCAGCTTCACTCAAATTATTATGGAAAGCAGTCATGTTTATTTTTTCTTTTTGTCAAAAATTGTAACAAAGAAAGAAAATAAAGAGAGAGAGAAAGAGGGCTGGAGAGATGGCTCAGCGGTTAAGAGCACTGCCTAGTGCTCTTCCAAAGGTCCTGAGTTCAATTCCCAGCAACCACATGGTGGCTCACAACCATCCACAATGTGATCTGGTGCCCTCTTCTGGAATGCAGGTGTACATGCAGATAGAGCACACATATGCAATAAATAAAATAAATCTTAAAAAAAAGAGAGAGAGAAAGAAAGAAAAAAAGAAAGAAAGCCTCTAGTTCAATTCCCAATAGAGTCCTTGTTCTCCTTTGGAACCCTGTAAGCACAGTCTTTAGTGTCTGCCTTTCTAACAGTATCCTGGTGTTCCACAATAGGATCCATGAAGCTTTGCTTGTAGCACTCTAAGGCTTCCCATCCAAACTCTTGCCAATCCCTCCTACAAACCAATTCCAAAGGCTATAAACCATAGAGTCTGGCAGTCACACCAATATGGCCACTCATTGGTACCATTTTTTTTTCTGCATTAGTTATGTTTTGTTGTGACAAAATATCTGACCAAAGCAAGTTATGGAAAGAAAGATTCATTGACTCGCTGTTTGAGAAGATAAAATCCATCACGACTTGGAAGGCTTAGCAGTGGGAGCACTAGATAGATACTTGGTTGCATTGCACCTGCAGTAGAGAACAGAGAGGGGTGAATGCTGCTGTGCTACTCACAGTTTTCCTTTTCACTAAGTCCTGGGGCCTAATCCATGGACTAGTACTATTCACATTCTGGATGAATCTCCCCTCCTCAGTTAACGTTCTCTAACAATGCCCTCACAGACACATCCAGAGGTGTCTCCTGGGTCACTCTAAATCTCATTAGCTGACAATCAAGGCTGACCATCATATCTGTGTTTATTGTGGCACTTTACAATAGCCAAGCCCAATCAACAGATAAAAAATGTGGTACCTACTTAAAAAATGAGGTAATTGGGGGGGGGGGTTTGCAGGAAAATGGATGAAAAGTTGTGTTAAACCAAAAAAAAGAAAGAAAAACAGAGACAGAAAATGTATCCCATGTTTCTCTCATATGTAGGAGCTAGAATGAAAAATAGTGACAAGATATTAATGGAGGAAGTACAAGGGAAGGGTAAAGATGTGGGAGGAGGATTAAGAGAGCCTGGAAAATAGGGAAAGATCAAAGGAAGGGTGAATATGATCAAACTAATGTGGGTATGTTTGAAATGTCAGAGTGAACCCCATTAATGTGTACAGTTAATATATATTATAAATATATATTATTTTTATCTTATGTGCAGTGGTGTTTTTCCTGGATGTATGACTGTATAAGGGTGTCAGATCTTGAAGTTATTGACAGCTGTTAGCTGCCCTGTGGGTGCTGGGAATTGAACCCGGTCCTCTGGAAGAACAGTCAATTTTCTTTTCTTTCTTTCTTTTTCTTTTCTTTAGTTTTTCAAGACAGGGTTTCTCTGTGTAGCCCTGGCTGTCCTGGACTTACCTTGTAAACCAGGCTGGCCTTGAACTCACAGAGATCCACCTGCCTCTGCCTCTCTAGTGCTGAGATTAAAGGCATGTGCCACCACGCCCGGCCACATAGCCATCTCTCCAGCCCCATAAATATTACTTTTAAAAGTATTATTTCAACCAGGCATAGTGGCACACGCCTTTAATCCCAGCATTCAGGAGGCAGAGGCAGTCGGATCTCTGTGAATTCGAGGCCAGCCTGGTTTACAAAACGAATCCCAGGATAGCCAAGGCTACAGAGAAACTCTGTCTCGAAAAACAAAACAAAAGTATGAGTTCATGGTATATTTGAGTTTTTAGCAAATGAAAAAGTGCTCCTTTATAATAGTTTGAGAGGCTGTAGACAAAATAGTATATCCTAGTGTTAAACACTATGGTAAGCAAAATGGAACAGTGAGGTTAGAGCATCTACATGAGATTTGTGGGAATTTTCTTCCTGTCCCTCTTACAAACTCTCTCCACTTCTGATAAGTCTCCTCACTAGTCTGCTGAGTTTTAAGAGAACAATCGCTAGCATATCTTTTCTTCTTTCTAATCTGAAAGTACCTGAGACGTGGATTCCAGAGTCACATAAAGCAGTGAAAAACATCAGTTATAAATCAGGACTGCAGGACATCACTGAGAGGTATGACCTCAACTCTTTTTGATGCCTTGCCTCACTCTAAAATTAAGATGTCTCACCCACCTAGGGAACAAGCGTAGGCCTGTCCCACAAGCAAAGAGTAGACCACAATAAAAAACCTTAGGAACAACACCTGCAAACTGTAGGACAGAGCAGAGCTTTCTCTACTTCCTTTCCAAACCATTACTCAAATGTCTCTCTTTACTTGATTCAGGTATGAAGGAGGGGACAAGGATGTCAGAGATGCAGTGTATCTCTAATATATGCTTTCTCAAGGAAATGTGAGGGACACTATGTAGGTGGCTGCTTACATGGAAGGCCGGGTCTATGCATTACTGCTTGTATCACCTCCCATACATGTATAATTATATTTTAAAGGATGAGCCACATATTCACACATTTGACTATAAGTCAAACTTTCATAAGTGCGTGTCAGTACAAACCCTTCATTAGGACTTTCATAAAATGTCTTCTCTGCTTTTCTAGTGGCCCCAATTTCTGCCAGTAAGGAATGGGTACACATGTTCATCTTATAAAATTAATTAGGACTTTCTGGGTTTTTTTTTTTTAAGTTTACTAGCTACGTTAATTATGCTTGTTTAACATATGAATGAAATTTCTGAATCTGAGTAGTATGATTGGAATGAAGATTTTCATAAAATGAATAATTTTCCTTCCATTAAATCCCACCTCTGAATAGCTTGCTCAAAGTTGATTCCATGAACTCCTCCCTATCACTTACATAGCTTTTTGAGTTTTTGCTTTTGGTTTGGTTTCTTCAGACAGGGTTTCTCTGTGTAACAGAGATGCCTTACATAGATTTTAAAAGTCTGTCACCCCCAGATACGATCTGAAAAGAGGGAATGACTGCACATTCTAGATTCTTCCCTCAACTCTAGTAAATGCACTTATCGTCTTGTTTGCACTCAATGAAAAAAATGTAAGTTACTAAATTAACATAAATTGTCCATTTTTAAAAGTTCGGCCTGTGCTTTCTCTGCTTCCATCATGAGATTACAAAGGGCATGTGGGCAAAGTGTGCTCATTTGCTCCAGCCCAGTTCACCAGGAGGCATTTAATGACTACCTTGATCTCAAAGATAATGAAGATTCAAATGGCCTTAAGGATGGCTCTCTTGGTTATTTGCATTTACGGCCTCAATCTTGGGTAATAAACCAGTTTTTCCACAGCTAAAGACCTGATTTGTAGCACTGGTTCAAGAGTATCAATTCTCAACCAAATACTCTTCCACCAGATACCAAGATTATGCAATAAGAGACTTGCCTTTTTGAGTTTTAGCTCTTCTACAGAGTATGTACATATGTTTTTTGCCTTTTACTCTTTTGCTCTGACTTGCCTTTAACTTCTGGATCCAAGTTATCCTCTTGCCTCAGCCTTCCAAATAACATGGACTACAGACGTGTGTGCCACAGTCAATTGCTCAGGGTAATTCTTAATGTATTTCTATCATTGCCTACTGCCATAAGGTCAGCAGAAATTTGTAAAGTAGTCAACTTTTTCCTCTTATGCCTCTCAGCTGCCTTTCCTACACAGTAGACAGTGTTAAGCAAATATAGTTTTCAATCTTTCCTCCTCTTCCTAAGAAAATGTTGCCTGTGCTTTAAGACCTGACAATTGGGCTGGAGAGATGGCTCAGCGGTTAAGAGCACTGGCTGCTCTTCCAGAGGTCATGAGTTCAATTCCCAGCAACCACATGGTGGCTCACAACCATCCATAATGAAATCTGGTGCCCTCTTCTGGCCTTCAGATATACCTGCAGACAGAACACTGTATACATAATAAATAAATCTTTAAAAAAAAAAAAAGACCTGACAATTACTTGTACTGTATAAAACTTTGTCTGCTTTCATAGTTCCACTTCTCTCACGCTTCTCTGACAATATACTGCAGTGTAAGGACTTGTTATCTATATAGAGACCTGCATTTCTTTACACTCAGCCCACGAGTGTTAGTATACTTTAGTCATTTTAAAGCTATCTTGGGAATAAACAAGACACTTTTGCTGATATGGAAACTAAGTGGAGAGGAACAGGGTTTCCTAAGCACAGAGTTGATGAACCAAAGCTATGGTGAAAAGAGAAACTATGCTTTGTTGAACTGTCTTTCATAAGCAAAAGTGACTGTGATCCTGAAGTGGAGTTCATAATGCCAAGATGTGCATTGTATTCATGTTGACATTAGTATCTACTCAAAGGCACGGGATGGTGAACAAAGAGGGTAGGAGATTTCAATAAGCTTACTTTACTAGTTAGCTTTGTTGAGTCTTAGCTGGAGTTGCTGGATGACATTAGCTTGCCTTGTGGTTAGTTCAGCAGGCGGACTTAGGACTTCTCCTTTCCACGTTATTAAAAGGTGGTTGAAAAAATAAAAATAAAGAAAGAAAGAAGTTATTTAATACTTTATTTATTAATTCCACCTCCTGTGGTAAACTGTAAGGTTTCTACCGGTCAGGGTAATGCTTAAACTTTCCTTGGATTCTTTGTTTCACCTACCAATGTTATGTCTCTGATAGGATGGATTCTTCAATTGGAAATGGAATATTCTTCTAACAGTATCTACTTTTTGAATGATATGCATTCAATTGAAGATGGTGATAAAGAGATTGAGAATGGTTAGCACATTCACCATCAAATGGGAAATTATATGGGAGGAAGCCTATTTTCAGGATTATTCTGTTTTCAGAAATATGAGACTAATAGCTAATTTTTTTCTTTTTTGGTGTTTTGAGACAGGGTTTCTCTGTGTAAACAGCCCTGACTGTCCTGGACTCACTTTGTAGACTAGCCTGGCCTTGAACTCACAGAAATCTGCCTGCCTCTGTCTCCCGAGTGCTAGGATTAAAGATGTGCGCCACCATACCTGGCGAGATTAATAGCTAATTATTATTGGACTATTACTGTATATTTTGTGCTGTTGTAAATTCTGTATATTTCATTGACCCGCTTCAGCCTTATAACAATCCTAGAAGGTACCGTTTACTATCAAAGGTGACTTTACAAAAATAGAAATTGAGATATTGAAAGATAAAATAAATTTCCCTAGGGTCACCCAGCTAGTTAGTGGAGATTGGCTCTAGAGTTTGGGCTATTAACTACTATGCTGGAAGGAAAAAATGAGATGTGCTATAGTTTGGAGCACTGAGTAAGTCTTACATTTTTTATTTTCCTTTATATTTCTTTTGTTTGACATGTTTAAAATGGTAGTCTTTTATGGTAAGTATAAGGAATGGCATTAAGAAAGTATAAGTAACAAAGTCTATGTTCCTGATCCTTTTGGTGTGTTGGTTGTAGGATAGTTATCCTGTACTATGTAGCAATTTGCCCTAGGGGTGCCACCATGTAGGTCTCCAGTGCAGGAGGAAGCTCTTAGCCCTCATGTTGAACTGAGAGGGGCTGATATGTAGGGACACTCCACATTGGAGGAGTGGGATGGGTGGGAGAGGGAGGAGAGGTGGGACTTTGGAACCAGGAGGGGTGGAATGAGGGCACTGTGATGGAGATGTCACATGATGAAATAAATAAACATTATAATAAAAAAAAAGAAAGTATAATGGAGAATTTGTCAAGGAAGGAAGAATAATAATTGTAGTGGTTTTACTAAGAATGGCTCCCATAGGCTCATGTAATTGAATGTTTGGTCAACAGGGAGTGAAACAATTTGATAGGATTAGAAGGTTTAGGAGGTGTGGCCTTGTTGGAGGAAGTGTGTCACTGGGGTTGGGCTTTGAAGTTTCAAAATCCCATTCAAGGCACAGTCTCCCTTTTTGCCTGAGGATCAGAATGTAGCTCTCAACTGCTTCGCCATCATTATACTTGCTATGCCTGCTGCCATGATCCTCGACATGATAATAATGGACTAAACTTCCAAAACTGTAAGCAAGTATAAATGCTTTTTCTTGTAAGAATTTCTGTGGTTGTGTGTCTTTTCACAGCAACAGAACACTGACTAAAACAGAAGTTGATATCAGAGACTGGGAGATTGCCCTGAGAGGCCTGATCATGTTGTTTATTGGAGGAATATGGGAGATTTTGGAATTTTGGACTAGAAAAGCAGTTGGATACTTTAAGTAGTGGTTAATAGACCATCCTAGTAGTGCTGAGGGTAGTTTGAACTGTGGAGGCCCAGCTCAAGAACTTTCAGGGGGAAAAATATTACTTAAGCAGCACACACACACACACGGTTTTATGTGTGTGTGTGTGGGGGGGGGGGTTGCAGACCATTCTTGTGATATTTTGGCAAAGAATGTGGCTGCTTTCTGCCCATGTCCAAAAAGTCTGCCTGAGACTAAATTGAAGAATTTTGAATTAACTGCTTCATCAGAGGAGATTTCAAGACAGCCCCATGAGGCTCTGTCATGAGATTATTAGTGGTCACTCTTATGCAGATCTATAATGAAAAGGATCATGCTGAGCAAGGAAAAGTACAAAATGTACAGTTTGAGAAGAAAAGGAACACCAGGAAATGTAATGGAACTAAGTTCAGAGCTCAAGGAGATAAAAAAAAAAATCAAAGAAAAGTCTGAGGTTAAATGGAATAAATGAGTGGTGATCTCAGGGCAAGACTCCACCTAACTAAGCTTCCAACTTGTGAAAAGGAATTAAAGAAAAACTTAATCAGTGAAGGAAATCATCAATAAGAGAAAGTTGATGCAGATGTAACTGAATGAAGATACTGAGTTCCAGCACCATCAAGCAGTATAAATTAGCAATTTCAGCCATGTGGTTCTGGCTTTAGAGTCAAGGATAGAAAGATAGGGCTCTGGAATCTCTCTCTGAGGCTAAGGAAAGCCACTGAGGCCCGGTGTAAAATTTTATTTTATTCACCTGACTTAATTGTTGTCTCAGTGGGCACCACTTAAGTGTAGCCTTATTTGCCTGATGTAATTGTCATTTTGGAGGCTCTGTCTGCTAACCTAGGCCTAGTCCTAGAAGCTTCTAGCCTCTGTACAATCTAATCTAGGCCTAGAATATTTTCAGCCTCTGAGATTTACTACTGAATAAGCTCACCCTCTCTTGTTCTTTCTGAACTCTGGCTGGCTGGTTCAACTCAGCTGTTCTGGTTCAAATTCCTCTCCAAGCTGACTGATACAAACTGGCTTCTCTCAGCTTCTGATTGAATTGCTCTACTTGGCTTCAAACTAACTCTAGCAATCTGTTCTAATCTTCTGGCTCTTGTCCTTCTCTGACTCATCTGTCTTCACCTGTGTCCTGCTTGTTATCTCTACAACCTGTTCCTATACAACTATCCTGGTAAAACTTCTCTCTCTCTCTCTCTGATTTGTCACTTTGTCTGACTCTTGATTAGATATCATTTTCAAACATGGGTGTTTCTTTCTACAAACTAATTTTACCTTCATTGTTTGGGATTAAAGGTATGAAATAAGGGCTGTCTGCATTCCAGATGGATCACACAGACCTAGAAGGTCTTTTGATATTATCAGAGCAGCCATGTTGCTGGATTAAAATTCCTCTATAGCCTGACATGTGTCAGGAGTTTCCATGCACGGAGACCAGAGAGGCCATTGTGTGAAGCTGTAGCCTGAATTGCCCTGGAAACCCTAAGATTTTGGAGATGTCAGAATCATGGGATACGTGCTTAGGAAAGCTTCAGACCAGGTATGTAATGAGCCAGAAAGAGAGAGAGAGAGACAGAGAGACAGAGACAGAGAGGGAGAAGAGAGGTGTTGAAGTCAGCAAAGGTGAAAGAAATTGGAGATCTGAAAAGCATTTTGACATCAGACATGGAGGTGAAGAATTTGGGGTTTGCCCTGGGGATTTTGGTCTTGCTTTGGTCCAATATTTCCTCACTATGTTCTCTTTTCCACCCTTTAGGAATGGTAATGTATATTCTGTGCCATTGTATATTGAACATATATGATCTGGGTTTTTTTTTTGTTGTTGTTGTTGTTGTTGTTTGAGACAGTGTTTCTCTTGTATCTCTGGCTGTCCTGGACTCACTTTGTAGACCAAGCTAACCTTAAACTCACAGAGATCTGTTTGCCTCTACCTCCCAAGTGCTGGGATTAAAGACGTACACCACCATGCCTGGATATTTTTTTTTTAACAAGGGCTTACAATTAAGAGATTGTTACCAGTCTCAGAAGAAACTTTGGACTTGAGCTTTTTTGTTTTGTTTTGTTTTGTTTCTTTGAGGTGGGTTTCTCTGTGTAGCCCTGACTGTCCTGGACTTACTTTGTAGACCAGGCTGGCCTTGAACTCACAGAGATCCGCCCACCTCTGCCTCCTGGTCTTGAGCTTTTAAACAATGTTTAGACTGTGATACACTATGGGGACTTTTGGGGTTTGACTGAATGCATTTTTGTATTATGATATGGCTACAAGCCTATGGGAGCTGGGGGTAGAATGTGGTGGTTTGAATAAGAATGGTCCCCCATATGCTCGTATATTTGAACACTTAGTCAACAACAGGGAATGGAACTCTTCCATAGCATTAGAAAGTTTAGGAGGTGTGGCCTTGTTGAAGTATGTTACTGGGGGTGTGCTTTGAGGTTTCAAAACCCCATGCCAGGCCAGGCCCAGTTTCTCTCTCCCTTTCTTCAGATCAGGATATAACTGTCAACTACTCCTTTAACACCATGCTTGTTACTCTGCCATGCTCACTGCCATAATTATAATGGACTAAGCCTCTAAAACTGTAAAAGCAAGCCCACAATTAAATACTTGCTTTTATAGGAGTTGCTATGGTGATAGTCTTTCTTCTCAGCAATCAAATAGTGACTGAGACTGTCATAATAATGGTCACCTTGAGAGTATGTGACCTTTGGAAATCCTTCAGCTTCTTAGAAAAAGTTTGTGGGCCTTACAGCACACATTTTTGATGTCAGCACTTAGGAGGCAGGGTCTCTGTGAGATTAAGGCCAGTCTGGTCTAAATAGTGAGTTCCAGGACAGCTAGAATTACACACTTTGACCCTGTCTCAAAAAAAAAAGAGAGAGAGAGAAAGAAAAGTTTGTTGATATTTGTCTTACTTAGGGTTTTTTTCCTGTTCTTTTCTTTTCCTTTTTTTTTTTTTTTTTTTTTGATACAGGGTTTCTTGACACAGGGTTTCTCTGTATAATAGCCCTGGCTATCCTGGACTCACTTTGTAGACCAGGCTGGCCTCGAACTCACAGGGATCCACCTGCCTCTACCTCCCAAGTGCTGGGATTAAAGGCATGCACCACTACGTCTGGCTTACTTAGGGTTTTATTACTGTGATGAAACTACATGACCAAAAAGCAAGTTGAGGAGGAAAGGATTTATGTGGCTTATACTTCCACATCACTGTTCATCATTGGGCCATGAGGAGCAAGCCAGTAAGCCGAACCATTCCTTGGCCTCTGCATCAGTTCCTGCCTCCAGAATTGTGCTCTGCTTGAATTCCTGCCCTGACTTCCTTTGGTGATGAAGAGCAATGTGGAAGTGTAAGCCACATAAATCCTTTCCTTCCCAACTTGCTTTTTCGTCATTGTGTTTCATCACAGGAATAGAAACCCTAAGACAGAGCCCCACCTGAGTTCTTCACAAAACAGTCACCTCTCCAGCCCTGATTATATGCTTCCTAATAAATATCTGAAAAAAGGCCCAGCTAATGATAAAGTGGGGGTGCTGGGTGTGGTGGTACATGCCTTTAATCCCAGCACTTGGAAGACAGAATCAGGTGATCTCTGTGAGTTGAAGGCCAGTCTGGTCTACAAAGCAAGTCCAGGACAGGGCTAGCACAGAGAAACCCTGTCTTGAAAACAAAACAAGAAAGAAAGGAAGGAAGGAAGGAAGGAAGGAAGGAAGGAAGGACGGAAGGAAGGAAGGAAGGAAGGAAGGGAGAGAGAAAAAGAGTGAGAGAAAGAAAATATAAGTGGGGGCTTTGCACTCTTGGTATAATTAAATGTATGCAGAGATATTCAGAAACCATAGCAAGTGGTGTCTCACAATAACTAAACAATTATAATTATTAACTAGTATTATGAACCAGAATAAAAGAAGTCTTTGTCTATTTTTCCTAGTTATATCCATATGCATCCTGTGTTATATCTTATACTTACTTGAGAAGTAAGACACTGAATTTGTTCTTTTGGGGAATTACATAATGATTATAACAACAAAAAGACTATTCCCTTTCAACCTCTGGTTTCCTCTTTCTAGCTGCCATCTGCTTTCTTTTTGCTTGGTTTCTGTTTTACTTCAGCCCGAGACCTGTGTGTTGCTTGTCTCTCTTTTTTTCTTTTGCAAATAGGCATTTTGAGCCCCTTCTGCATCATATGTGCATACTGAAGAGCATTAATTTTGTGGAACCTGAAGACGTGTCTTTATCTGCCAACACAATATCTTGGGCCAGAGGTATTGATTTTTCCACATGAATCAGAATGAACAATCAATTATTAAGCAAGCTGTGGCTTTTTCCAAAGCAGGCACTGATGACTTAGGATCAACATAAATTCCACTGAACCACTTGGGCACTCATTTGTATTTCATTCCGTTTTACTTATGCCTGACGTGATGAGGCCTCATTACCCAGCAGAAATGCTACTGTAGACAGAGAGCTTAGATCTTGACTGTTCATTTCTGAAGACTTCCAGGGCAAAGCCTCACACAGCAGGAGGGCTTCAGTGAACAGTTCTGGAGGTTAAACATCCAAAAATCACCACACTCTTCTTCTGAGGAAGGGTCCGTTCTTGCATCTTCTGGCTTCAGGTAGCCCCAGGTATTTGGCCTTACATCTCAATGTTCATCTTTACATGGAGTGCTCTTGCCCATCTTTTGAGAAATGACTCATATTGCATTATGGAGCCATCCCAGTCTACTACTATCTCATCTGAAATAATCACATCTATAGTGACTCCCTTCTCCCCATATAAGATCACATTTTGAGGTACCACTCAGAGTCATGGAACTTCAGTACATTTGTGAGGATATAGCTGAACTTATAACTTATCAACCCAGTTGATTTACAAATGATAAAATGAAACCCATGGTCACTGCTCTCCAAATCCTGTATCATTCTAGATTTGGGGTCCCTCCCTATCTTTTTATGTAAGAATTACTGGAGATTTCCACTTTGTCTAGCTCCTTGGACTTCTAATTTATTCTCTGTGTTGACTTTAGTATCTGATTTCGCACCTTCCTGAGTCCTACTCTGTTGGTTATCCCCTGCCCTGATACCACTCATGGTCCCAATAATAGTCAATGGGAGGCAGTCCTCTGTCTCTGAGCACTGTAGAATAAGGAAACATTAGATTTGAGCCTTTATTTCAGAAGAATGACTCATAATGAATCTTTTAGAGTACATGTAAGTCACTAGAAATTTAATATACCCAATGTTATAGTTTGCATCCAAAACATCATCCAAAAGCTCACAAAAAGAAGCTTGGTTCCCATTGTGGGAGTTCAGGGTTTGGGTCTTCAGGGGATACTGGATCATGAGGGCTCTCATCATCAGTGAATTTGTAGTTTAAAGTCATATTGCAAAGCTATAGAGACATTAGTAGTTTGGAGGAAGTAAGTCATTCAGGACATACCCCATTCCCATTGACAACCATGAAGTAAACAGCATGGCTATACCACACACTATTTACAGGATGCCCTGTCTTCTCAGTCCCAGAAACAACTGAACTGAGTGACAATGGGCTGATGCCTTTGATTTACTCAGGTCATGCTCATCATAAAAGAAAGCCTACTAACAAAGATAGTATTCATGTATGAGAGTTTGCTGTGGAAAATCTTGGAACAGCAAGCAAGTCATGGCCACGTTAGTTTAAATGATACAAAACAAAACTAAAATAGCTGACAGAGTTCAATCTTTTTTCCTTTTTTCTGATTGTCCTCTGAGCTGGTGAATCTGTTGGTCAGTTCTTAGCTGAAAACCTTCTCTGGCCCTAGGGATAGATAATGTTCCTTTCAGTTTGAGAAATGTGCAGGTAATTCAGCACTTCCTTCCCAGTATTAATGGTTCAGACACCAAAACCTCTGGACAAGCAAGCTTTCCTTCAGTCCTCTTTAATTTCTTTCTTTACTTAATGTGAAGGTATTTTGTTTATTCCTAATTTTCCTAATTACGAAATATTTCTTTTCCAATTTCAATTCAGCCACAAAAACATGTAGAAAGGCTATATTAAGTTCATATCTGTCACTGCGTGGACCTAGTGTCATTTTATATCAAAAAATGTGCGCATTTATTATATTTACATTCTGAAATTTTCTTCTACATAAAAGAAGGAAAGAACTAAAGCTCATAATTTGTTGGGTTCTTATAATTCAAAGAAAGATTACAACACTCTCAAGATCAAAAGGAGCTTATAAAAGAAAAAGTAATCATCTATGGCATTTCTTTTTGTCTCTAAAGTTTTTAAAGTTTCAAAACTACAGTCATCTGGCCTGCCTAAGATATTCTTTCCTGTTACGGCAAAATTACAAGAGTTGATTCCCAAATTCCTAACCTCCTCCTATATCTGCTTAAATTTCAATCTCTTTTATTTGCTACCTAATACACACTCTACAAGTACTTTGGCTATAGCTCAGTACTTCCAGGAGTGAGCTATCCAAAGCTACTGGGCCCAAGCAAGATCATTCTAATGTCCAACATATCTTTATTTATTGTATATTGTTATGCTTTATGAATGTGCTACTCACTGGCCAAAATCTCCTCTCCTTGGATCATAAATACCTACTGAATTGAAAGTTCTGGAAACTTCCCAGATCACTTGTCCTGCTCCAGTGGATCTGGCTCTCCCTAGTGTGGCTCTAGGGTTGCTAGGTTTCTGATTTAGACAAAACAGTCTACTATTTGACTTACTTGTCCAGAAACAAAACCACCTGCTATACAATTGTCTTTTTCATGCAATTACGTAAATTGTAGCATGATTGTACTGCAATATATATATATATATATATATATATATATGAACAATGCAATCAACTGAAAGATAGAAACTTTTAAAATGCATTTTTATGTCATAACTCCTTTAAGCTAGGAGTTCAGATACTTATCCAATGTGTTTGGGCATTTTGAAGATGATAATATTTAACAATACTATCTAGCCTGCTCTTCTGCTAACTGTATTTTTTTTTTTTTTTGGTTTTTCGAGACAAGGTTTCTCTGTGTAGCCCTGGCTATCCTAGACTCACTGTATAGACCAGGCTGGCCTCTAACTCACAAAGATCCGCCTGCCTCTGCCTCCCAAGTGTGCTAGCTGTATCTTTTTTTTTCCCTTTATTTTTTATTTCTTCAAGTTACATCTCAATCGCAGTCCCTTCCCTATTCCCCCTCCAGTCCCACCCTCCCACCCTCAACCCCCCATCCTCTTCCCTTTTTTTTCTTTTAAGTTTAAGGTATATCTTATTTCCCCCTACAGTTTACCCTTTCAGTCCAACAAATGGCTCTTTCTCTTATAATAATAAATACAATACAAAACAACAGAGGTAATTAGGCCACAGTTATGAGGGTTATATGGCTTGGCGTACATTCCCAATGACCAGTCCATATGTATTTGGTACCTGACTTTAACATTCTACTATCTAACCATCTCCATGAGTTTAAAGTTCTATATCTGACTCAACATTCATACTAACTTGCAACACAATTTTAAAAGTATCTTCTTAGATCTATAACACTCTCTTGACTCCTAAACAACTCAAAATTTAATTATGAGACTCTAGCTATCTGTTCTTCAACCACCTCAGAGACCTGAGAGGGATAAATATATCTGATTTTATAGGAAGTACAGGGCCTGAAGCTTCCCAAACTAAGAAATGACATACCAGTGGCTGCCTGGACAGTTCCCATTTTCTCTCCTTACATTACAGCATCGATCTTCTATTCACTTATAGTAGGATTTTAGCTATATAGTAGAAGGTATCAATACTACAACTAACACACCAAAGGGAACTTGGACATAGACTTTTTATTTTTAATTTTTAATTTTTATTTATTTTTTATATTTTTTTTCTATTTTTTAGTCTTTTTTTATCTATTGTCTGCTTATTGGTTTGTTTGTTTAGTAGTTCTCTCTCCCGGGCAACAAGACACTTTTCACTGATGGCACCGCTTCGTAGACCCCCAATGAACGAAGAGGCTCTTGGCCCTCATATGACCTCTCAACTGAAATGAGGGACTGTTATATAAGGACACCCCACCCCAGAGAAATGGGATGGAAGGGTTAGGAGGTAAAGAAAAAAAATGAAATGTGATGTTTCGGCCTTTTACTACTAATTATCATAAACTGTTTAGGATAATTAAGAAATGCAAACTAATGGCTATGCAAGCCGGTCATTCTGTTAGATACTATGACAGCCTATTATAGCTACTTTCTAAGCTAATCAGAAATAAACCTGCTACAAGACAAGCAACATCTGCTTACCCTAATATAAGAGATAGATAGGGCCTCTTCAAAAACCTCAAGAGATCTGCAGAATATGGCATTCAAAGATGTTTTCGTAACTTTAGATTTTTTTATATCAAAACATATCAACTCCTGACAGCACCCCCTATTCTCCTCCAAGTAGAAGATGAGCATCGAAGAATCTCCAGTGGGAGATGATTGAATTAGTCGCAAGCCTATCTCTTGGTAGGAAAAGCCCCTTGCTCCAACTGTAGACAGACTGCTGTCCAAAAAGGACAAAACCTGGAAGCAGGTAAGTCGACAGCCTAGCTCTGCCAACACAGGGTAGGTAAGTCCTTCATAACCCCTGCTCTACAATCAATGTATCAATGTCTGTCAGAGAAACGGGGCCAAATGACTGAAGATGGCTAGCTGTATCTTAATGTGTGAAAAACTATCAAGCCAAACCTTCATTCAGTTTGTACCTAAGAATTAAATTGGGTAATAAGAACTCCATTTCTAGCCGGGCGGTGGTGGCTCATGCCTTTAATCCCAGCACTTGGAAGGCAGTGGCAGGCGGATTTCTGTGAGTTCAAGACGAGCCTGGTCTACAAAGCGAGTCCAGGACAGCCAGAGCTGTTACAGAGAGAAACCCTGTCGTCTCGAAAAACCAAAAAAAAAAACAAAACAAAAAAACCTCCATTTCTAAAAGTGAAGACAGAGACATAAACTGTAGCCTTATGAACAAGGGACCAAGGAGTATAGTGGGTAGCCTAACACAAAATTTGCATGTGTAAGGCCCTGTTTTTTTTAATCAAACAAGACATTTTTGTAGATACATATATAAACAATATAAACATGGTTAGCTTAAATTATATGAAAAATACTTGGAATAGGTAAAATAATTTTGAAAAAAATGAATCTGTCTAATTGCAAAATTTATTGGATACCTACATGTAGTAATTTCTTATTGCTTCTGGAATAAATTATCATACTTAATGATTTTAGACACCAACCATGTTTGTTATGTACAGTTCAGAAGGCCAGAAGTCTTAAACCAATGTCACTGGAGTAAAGGTGTTGGTAAGGCTATATTCCCTTCGGAGGCTCTGGGGGAAGATCTGGTTCCTTAGTTTTTTTCAGCCAGATATGTTCCTTGATTTGTGCCCACAGTATCATGACGCTTGTCTCCAATTCCATCATTAAAACTCTTCTCTCACACTTTTCACTGGTGGTGCTGCCTTGTAGGCCCCCAGTGTATGAGGAGGCTCTTGGCCCTCATATGACTTCTGAACTGGGGCCAGGGACAGTTATGTAGGGACACTCCACTCCAGAGGAGTGGGATGGAAGGGTTAGGGGGTAGAGGGTGGGAGGGCAGGGCTGGGAAGGGGGGAAAGAGGACAATATGATAGAGATGTAACCTGAAACAACAAATAAATAAATTTATTTATTAACAAAAAAACCTCTTCTCTCAGACTGAATGTCAAACCTCTTGGATAATCCATGAACATCTTCCCATCTCAAGGTAGTTAACTTATTCTCACCTGTAAAATCCTCTTTCCCACAGTAAGTAACATATTCCCAAGTAATGGTAGAAACATCTATGAGGTGTCATTTTTTGGTCTGCTATACTATAGTAATTGAGCATGTACAGGATTTGGTGCTGGAGTAATAGTTCAGCAGTTAACTTCCTGCTCTCTCAGAAGAGCATAGTTTGAATCATAGCACCCACATGAACAACAACAAAAAATGTAAATTTATAACGCTTTTCTAAAAATAGTGGAAGATCATTGGGATTGGGAACTAGGCAAAGCTCTCTTAAACTTGATATCAAAGCATGATTCGTAAAATAAGAAATTTAGTAAGTTTCAACAAAACTAAAAATACATGTTCTGGGAGGAAAAGAGTATGGTGGCAAATGCCTTTGATATAAACACTCAGGAGGCAGATGCAGGTTGAGTTCAAGACCATTTAGGTAGTAAGTTCCAGGACAGCCAGAACTGTTTAAAGAAAAAATTCTTATAAAGAAGATAAAAGATAAATCACAAAGATGAAAAATATTTGTAAACTATATTTCACAATGATTAATATCTAAACTGTATGAAGAACTCTAAAAATGCAAAAGAAAAAATAGTGGCTGAAGAGATTGGTTAAGAACACTAGCTACTCAGGAGACAGAGGCAGGCAGATCTCTGTGAGTTCAAGGTCTGCCTGGTCTACAAAGCGAGTCCAGGACAGCCAGGGATACACAGAGAAACCCTGTCTCGAAAAACAAACAAACAAAAAGGAACACAGACTTCTCTTTCAGAGCACCCAGATTCAATTCCCAGCACCCACATAGTGGTTCATAACAGTCTATAACTCCAGCTCTGGGTCATCCAACTCTGCAGTTCTGGCGTCCTATGGCAGTAGGCCCACACATAGTGCTCAGACATACACGCAGGCAAAACACCCATATATATATATAGAATATAAAAAATTTTAGCCGGACATGGTGGTGCACACCTTTAATCTTAGCACTCAGGAGGTAGAGGCAGGCCGATCTCTGTGAGTTCAAGGCCAGCCTGGTCTACAAAATGGGACCAGGACAGCCAGGGCTACACAGAGAAACCCTGTCTCGAAAAACCAAAAAAAAATTTAAGTGGCCAAGTACACAAACAGATGCTTCATTGAAGACTAGTAGGCAGATAATAAATGAAGTGAAGAAAAATGTTTAATATGTATTGGTCTTAATAGAAGTGCAAATTAAGGCCACAGTAAGATAGTGCAGCTATCAGCCTGGTTCAATTTTTAAAAGAGGATCAAATGTTGATGAGAATGTGGTGAAACTAGATCACTAGTACATTGCTAGTAGAAATGTAAAATGTAAACACTCAGAAAAGCAGTTTGGCAGTTTCTTACAAAGCAAAATTACAGCTACCATGGTTCTGAGCCATTCCATACACCTAGGCATTTACCCCAGATAAATGAAGACTTACATTCACACCAAAACATGAGATGAATGTTTCTAGCAACCGTATTCACAATAGTACCCTGCTGGAAATAATAATTATTAGTACTTATTATTAATGATTTAGAAGTGTTGAAACTTAGTGGTTGCCAGTGGTGAATCATGGAAAGGACTGGAGGAGGGAGGGAAGTGGAACATGAGGGATCCTTGTGGTGACAGAAATGATCTATTTTGACTCTATCACTGTCAACTTCCTGGTGGAAATAGTGCTCTATAGTTTTGCAGGATGCAACATTTGCAGAAGGGGCTACAGTTGCATGAAGCTCTCTCTGTATTAGTTCTTCTGACGCTAGGTGAATCTACACTTATGCCAAAGTTAAAAGCTTAATGACAAATCTTTTAGAACTCTTCATTAAAAATAATAATAATAAAAGAAGGCAAGGACACCTGCTAGGATTACTATAGTTCCCGACTGCGGAGAAGAGGCATAGTGCTTCTCTTCCTAAAATCTTCTTTGGCACTTGCTCTGTTGCTACAGGTGCACTGCTTTGATTTTTTTAAAGTGTGTTTATGTAAAAACAATGAGGACTGAGTTTCTAGTTGTTGTGCATTTGTTTCCATCACTATAGCTAAGCTTTAGCTAAAGCTTAATCAGGAACATATCATCTAATTATGAAGGTACTCATAGAGGGAGTACCCATTAACTTACTTCATAAGGATCCTGCTTTGATGTGGTTTCCAGGAATAAAACATGGCAGAAAGTAATGGTGTCTTGAAAGAGGATGTAAAGTTAATTAAATTTTAGCAACTGCCAGGTGTGGTGGTGCACATCACTAGGGAGCACTCGGGAGGCAGAGGCAGGTGGATCTCTGTGAGTTCAAGGCTAGTCTGGTCTACAAAGTGAGTCCAGGACAGCCAGGTATACACAGAGAAACCTTGTCTCGAAAAAAAAATTTTTTTAGCAACCATCTTCTCAAAGGCCTTATAATCAGCCAGTAGTTCATGAAACAAGCTAGGAGCCTTAAGCTGGAAGACCACAAGAATTTTTTTTGTCCAAGATATCATGGAGTACTGAAATATGGTATTTCTTGTGTTCTTGAGTTCATTTTTATATGATTCAAGGTTCTGAAGTATTTTAAATTAGCAGTAACAATAATAATAGTAAGAATAATGATGATATTGCCTGATTTTTTGTGTTTTGTATAAAATATAGTTGAACAAAACACAACTGTGTATTTTGAAATATACTTAACAATGTGTAGGCATTGTGACAATGTTCCCTATGTGACATCTCCTTTGAGCATAGGAAGCCAATTGAAACCTCTTAACCATAGGAAACCCTTGTAAATTACTTATTAGAGACAAATGAAAATAATTTTGTAATGAAGAACTCTGGAACATATGAGCTGAATAAAGCGATTAAAGTTAAGACTATCAATAGTGGTACAATCTGTTATGTCACGCATCTTCATATGGTACACACATGATATAAGTTCTAAGGTATTTTTGCCAAAAATAAATAAGACTAGTTCATTAGTCACATAGTTATATCCACCTTGATTATTTTATTTCTCCTTATGTCTGTGCTACACCTCAAATGACTCTTGGAAATGAACCCAATAGCATGACTTTATAGGTATCACTATTTAATCTTTTAACTTTTTAATAGCCAAAGAAAAAGCTGGAATGCAGTGTAATAGTAGAGCCTAGTATGTACACATGACAGGTTTATTTCCCAGCACTGCAACAAAACAAAACAAAACAAAAACATTGAATACATTTTTTTTTCCTAAGAAGAAACAGTTGTAGCTAACAAACACATGAAAAGATATTCCATGTCAGGAGTCCAGGGAATGCCATTCACCACTATAACAAGAAGTTAGGCCTGGTGGTGCAGACCTATAACCCTAGTTACTTAGAAGGCTGAGGGAGGAGTTTTGGAAAGTCAAAGCCCACCTGAACAATTTAGGTGAGACTCTGTCTCAAAATAAAATTATACAAAAAATGACTGGGGCTCAAACTCAACAGTAAGTGACCCATCATGCACAAGGACCTAGGTTTACTACTTCTCACACCCTCAAATAAACAAAGAAAACTAAAATGAGATATCGCTTGTCACTCACTAAGATGGCATTAAGCAAATAGACAGATATGAAGGGGTACTGACAAAAGTATGAAGAAACTGGAGCTTTCTGCACTGCAGACAGGGATGTAGCACCGTCCTGCCCTTGAGGAATACGAATACTGTATAGGTAGTACTCAAACAGTTTAACATAAAATTATTAGGTAATCCAGAAATACCTTTTTTCGGTGCTATATGCAAGAGAATTATCCTAAAACCTGTCTATAAGTGTGGGTGCCATCATAATTCACAATAGCCACCAAAGAGAGTAATTCAAATGTCTGCTAACTGCTGAATGGTAGACGCTCTGTGATATGCCCGCCCATATACAGTGGAATTCTTAATGGCTGTAAAAGGGAATGGAGTAATGTTATATTCTACAGCATGAGTGATCCTTGCAACTGGTGTATCTGGCAAAGAAGCCAGACACAAGATGTCATCTATGACTGCAATATAAAATGCTCAGAATGGGCACGTCTATGCCAGAACAAATAAGACTAGTAGTTAACAGAGGCTGGAGGGAGAAGACTGAATGCTTACAGAGATAAGGCTTCTTTTACAATGACAAATACATGCTGGTATTGGGGAGTGGCAATTGATGTACAACTCTGAATATACTCAAACAAACAAACACTTTAAGCCAGGTGTGTGGGTGAATGACTGTAATCCCAGGATTTGGGTATTTACGGCAGAAGCATCTGAGTTTGAGGCAAGTCTGGGATGCGCAATGAGATGCTATCTCAAAATATAAGCAAAAACAATACACATGCACATGCACACACATACACCATTTCAAAGAGTCAACATTATTACATTATGCAAATGACATTTCAGTAGAATTATTATTATTTTAAAAGTCATCATTGATGCTCCCATTTCCTTGCAGAAATCACTCTGGGGCTTTTGTTATTTCTATTTTTTTCCTCTTTTGCTTCTCCAATCCTCTCAAAGATTTCTGATCACGTACTTTCAATCTTGTTTTCCAGATTCCCACTTAGGTTTGAAGACACCCAGTATTGTCTACTCCATCCATCTTGCCACAGGCCTGTAATTGGTTCAGTGGTAAACACATGACCCATGACAGGCCAATTAATAACAACAAATATTGCCTTTAATCCCAGCACTCAGGAGGCAGAGGCAGGTGGATCTCTGTGAGCTCAAGGTCAGGTCAGCCTGGTCTACTGAGTGAGTCCAGGACAGTCAAGGATACACAGAGAAACCCTGTCTCGAAAAACCAAAAGGCCAAAAACAAAACAAAACAAGACCAGGAAATCTTAATTTAGGAACGTTCAGTTGTTCCATGAAGGACGTGAATTGTCCTACGTGATTGAATACTGAGAGACAAACACTTTCTACTTATCACCAGAAAGCTGGAAAGGAATGTGTGGTGCCATAGTGCCAGAGGGTGGTATAAAAGTTAAGAGTTATCCTCTTTCAACCCAAAAGCCAGAGAAGCCGATTGCCACTACAAGGTGGCAATGAGGTTTCAAGCCTCAATAACTAAGAGAAATGGTGGCTGGGATTGCTTTTTGAAAATTATACTAGTAAAATCCATGTTTTACAAGGCATGTCTTCTGCCATCCCTGTCAGAAAAAAGACATATAAAACTAGGTGGCTGTCCTCATTAATCTACTCATAAAGCCAGGGAAAGGACATACATGGCATCAGAGGAGATGTTTGAAAAGTATAAACCTTGCAAAATAATTGGTGCCCATCATTTTCTGCTATGTATGTTTTCTTTTCACAATTTTACATTAGAAGCACTAGAGAGAGGATGGGTTGACACTAGTATCTACACAAAAGTTGTTGTAGGCCATTTGTGGTGTCAAGAGAGGGGGCACAGGGCCTTCCCCTGTGTCCATTGTGGTCATTATATTCATAGAAGTATGGCTAAAACTCTTGCTCGAGATTTAAAAAGTAACAGGTTCAGGTAAATAAGGCACATCAACTTCATATATATATAAAACTAGATTAACATCAGGCCCAGGAAAACATGGTAGCCTCATTGAACATTTTATGTTAGTTATATCTAGACAAAGGGAGTTTGATCCCTTCTTTATTCATTCTTTTAATTTGTTTTATTCAAAGGTCAACAAAAGTGTGTGCTCAGATACATGTAAGTGGCCCACTCAAAAAGCTTACTGATGATATGTGTAAGAAAGGAAGCATTAGGGGGACATAGGAACTGTTTCGGTAGGGCTGTTTATGCAGAGTATACTATGGACGGATGGTCCCCTCACCTAGATGGAGCATCTCAGCTTTAGAGGCCTGAGACATCAACAAAAAGGACCTAAATGCTAACAGGAACTGAACTAAACCCTATCAATTGGCAAAGCTATTGTGCTGCAGATTTGTTTGAAGACTCTGAGTCACCAACATACACATCAGTGACCAGAGAGCACGTGTGAAGATAGACAGTGCGTGTCGGTGCGTGTCTTGTCATTGATATTCATGTAAGAGACCATTCAGATTGGTATCAAGGAGTATCTACTCAGGCTTATTACTTTTAGTGTGTGTGTGTGTGTGTGTGTGTGTGTGTGTGTGTGTGTGTGTGTACAAGTGCCACAGTGAAAGTATTAAAGTCATGATCAACTTGAGGGAATCAGTTCTCTCCTCACACCAGGAGGGTTCCAGGGAGCCAACAGGTCATCTTACTTGGTGGGTGAGCCACCTTTGTGACCCCTAGGCTCATTGTAGTGACACTTCTTTTGTTGTTTGTTTGCTTTTTTGTTTTTCCCTCTGATTTGTGTAGACTTAACTATGGTGTTCCTTCCTACAATTTGGTCTCCAGAGACAGAAGTCTGAAGCACCAAAAGGTACCAACAGTACTCCTAAAAGTGGAATCTTTTTGTATTTTTTAAAATTTTTTCATTTGTTTGTTTGTTTCAGAATTTCCAGCTTCTTTCAAAGAAGACAGCGCTAATATTAAATGCTGATGAAAACTGAAATTGTGCAGCTGTTCAGGGCACTCAATTCTGAAGGCATCCACAGTGTTCAGCGCGGCTGAAGCATTTTGAAGGCTGCTGATGGCAGCTTATACCTGACACCTTCGCCCAGTTTACAGCCTCTTCAACCTTTTCCTAATTCATTTCGGTTAGCATTGGGGGACCTAATCTGGAGTTTGCTCATCAGACTTGCACTTGATCCTTTCTGCCAACCTTAAGCTGTACATCTTTCCCTTTTTGATTGCCTTCTAGCCTTTCTGTTCCAAGAAAACACATCACTTACTGCAGAAGCAAACAAAAGCAAAGCAAAGCTGCTCTAAGGAGAATATGGACGAAGACATGTTAACTCTCATGGAGGCTCTGACCACCCAGGCAAGTGACACAGATCCAGATCCTGTGGCTGCAGCCTCTGCAGAGATGGCACCTCCAGTTCAAGCTCTCCCTCTTATGGATGTTCTGTCCACTGTGTGCCATGAGGTAGACGTGGGACAGGAAAACGTGAATAAAGAGAAGACTGAGGAGACAAGGGAAATGCTCCGTTTTAGCCCTTGTCTGAGTGTAGATGTCCCAGACTCATGCATGGATATGGCTCCAGAAGTGTCATCCCGTACAAATGGTGGGGGCAATAAAGGGGAAAAAAGCAGCCACAAAAGGAGGAATAAAAAGACAAGTGCTAAAATGTGTCTTTCTTGGCCTGAGACGGTGAAGAGCCAAGCATCTTCTACAAGCCCTTTTCCTTGTGAGGCTTCTGTTGTAGGGGCTCCTTTGTCCAACAAGGACCAAGGAAGAAAGACCAAGAAGGAGAAGACAGTGGTCTCTGCTCAGCTCTGGTACGAACCAGCAGGCCACTTGCTGCCAGAAGGAAGTCCAGATCAGCCTTCTCTAGAAGGGATCTCTGTGGCAGCCAGAAAGAAAAACAAAGACCAGACGAGACATCACTATAAAAAGAGATCTAACAAGAACCAAAAGATTGAATCTAGTCCTTGGCTTCTTTTGTAAACCCAGGTCTGGCACAGACTGGTTTGATGGAATCTTTTCCAGCTGCCAATTATGGGATTGAGGGTGAGGTACCAATGCTCAAGTGGTCTAAGGGGACACAAGTTAACATCCTAGGCTCACCTACACCTCCGGTACAGGCTTCTTGGGAAGAGATGGCCTCTAATGCCAACACCAAGACAAAGATGAAGAAGAAAAAACATGAAGGGTGGCAAAGAAAGGACAATGCCCTGGATTATACCTGGCCTCTGAAGATCCAAGCATGGGTACCGTACCAAGCAGCAGCAGTAACACATCCAGTCCAGATTCTAAATGAGGACATGTCTCTAGAGTGGAAATGCTGGCCTCCACTAGAGAGTGAAAAAGAAAGAAACTGTTTTATTCCTTGATCTGAGGGCATAGAGGGATCCTTCTCAGCAACAGCTCCCTTGCAGGTCTCACTGAAAGGGGCTCCTGCTAGGAATATCAGACAATCCAACACCGCGGAAGCTAAGAGGAGCCCTGATACTGGAGAAGAGCAACTACAGGGCAGTGAGGCACTTGACCTGGAAGCCTATCAAAGAAATGCAGAGAAATACCAGGGCGATCAGGATGGAGATGACTAGGAATTTTGGATTTGACTACTCAAGCTGACTGTTATTGTGGAGGGGGAACGAGTCTTCTGCCTTCACTGGAAATGACACCTACACCAGTATTTCTGAGGCAGGGATAGGCAGGCAGGAAGTAAAAGGGGATAAAGTGGCATTTCAGATGCTCTGAATGGGAAAGTGGGAAGGCTTTTAAGGTACTGAACTAAAGAGCCCTTGCCCTTACTTGTACAATTATCTACATTTGGATGAAAGAAGGAAGTGGTTTGAAATGCTACTCAGGGAGAAATTCATTATACAAGAGGAAAATCTCCAAATATTTTATAGTAATATTGTAATTGTACTCTTCTTTTTGTTTTGTTTTGTTCAAGACAGGATTTCTCTGTGTATCCTTAGCTGTCCTGAACTCACTTTGAACAGCACGCTGGCCTTGAGCTCACAGAGATCTGCCTGCCTCTGCCTCCCGAGTGTTGGAATTAAAGGCGTGCTCCACCACTGCCCTGGCAGTTACAGACCACTGTGAACAGCCATGTGGGTGCTGGGATTTGAACCCGGGTTCTTTGGAAAAGCAGTCAGTGCTCTTAACCGCTGAGCCATCATCTCTCCAGCCCCACAATTATACTCATTATACTCTTGATGGGGAAGGTATGTAATTTACGGTTGACAAATGGTATTACAAATCTAAATAACCCAGTAGGAGATGTGTATTTGTTTGTTTTTGTTTTGTTTTGTTTTTTGAGACAGGGTTTCTCTGTGTAGCCCTGGCTATTCTGGAACTCACTCTGTAGACCAGGCTGGCCTTGAACTCACAGAGATCCACCTGCCTCTGCCTCCCGAGTGCTGGGATTAAAAGGATGTGCCACCAAACCCAGCCTAGAATGCATATTTGATAGAAAAGATGCTATTTTCTTGATTAGAAAAATGGATGTTATAGTGTAGGCTGGTTTAATGGCTGTACTTCATGTTGGCACTGGCCACTTCGATTGTTAAGTATGCAGAGTGCACAGCCATGCCTAGGTCAAAAACTCAGCTTTGCCACTCACCTCTTGCATCCCTCTGAGCAAGCCAGACATCTCTGTTAGGCCTCAGTTTCCACAGACTTGTGGAGGGGTAAATGAATTAATTGGTAGAGATAGGAAATAGGACGGTGCTTTTAGCATATAAGAAGCCTGTAAACAAAATTATATAGTATTACTTTCATACAAAGTACTAGATTACTTGGAAGAGTTAGCCCTATGTGTTATGTGTTCTAAAAGTCATACAAATCAAAGTGCACACATACAAAGAAATATGATACCTCTATTTGGGCTATACTAAAAAGATTCTTAGGAGTAGGGACTGGGAAGGTGGCTCAGTCAGTTAGTTGCTTGAGGAAGTAAAATGAGGACCCAAGTTCACATCCTTGGTACTCACATAAAAAGATGAACACAACAGGTGTAGGCCTGTAATGGAAGAGCTGGGGTGATGGAAGCAGGAGCCTCCCTAGGTCTTGCTCACCAACCATTCTAGCCAAGTTGGTGAGCTACAGGTTCAGTGAGAGACCCTAACTCAGAAAACAAGGTATCAAGAGATAAAGACCTTAAAAAGAAAAGAAAAGAAATAAGTCCTTAAGTCCTCTAGGGTGGTAGCAGGGAGCCCTGTAAAAAAGATGGCCTTTTCATAGCACCTACCTTCAATAACAATGGTAAAATCCAAAGTTGATATAGATATCATCTTCCAATGAGTTCATTATGCTTTTTAAAAATTTATTACCTTAAGCTGGGTGTGGTGGCACACGTCTTTAATCCCACCACTTGGGAGGCAGAGGCAGGTGGATCTCTGTGAGTTTGAGGTCAGCATGGTCTACAAAGTGAGTCCAGGACAAACAGAAATACAAAGAGAAACCCTGTCTCGAACCAGAGAACTCTTACAGCTGATAAACACCTTCAGTAAGGTGGCTGGATACAAAATTAATTCAAAAAAATCAGAAGCCCTTCAAGGTTTATACAACAAATGAATGGGCTGAGAAAGAAATTATGGAAACAAACACTCTTCACAATAGCCACAAACAATATAAAATACCTGGGGGTAACTCTAACCAAGCAAGTAAAAGACCTGTACAACAAGAACTTCAAGCCCTTGAAGAAAGAAATTGAAGAGGACATCAGAAGATGGAAAGATCTCCCATGCTCATGGATAGGTCGTATCAACATAATAAAAATGGCCATTCTGCCAAAAGAATATGCAGAGTCAATGCAATTCCTATCAAAATACCACCACAATTCCTTATAGACCTGGAAAAAACAATTCTCAACTACATATGAAATAACAAAAAAACCCAGAATAGCTAAATCAATCCTGTACAATAAAAAAACATCTGGAGGTATCACCATCCCAGATTTCAAGCTGTACTATAGAGCAATAGTAATAAAAACAACATAGTGCTGGAATAGAAACAGACCAATGGATCAATGGAATCGAATTGAAGACCCAGAAATGAACCTACACATCTATGGTCACTGAATTTTTGACAAAAAAGCCAAAACTGTACAATGGAAAAAGGACAGAATCTTCAACAAATGGTGATGGTCTAACTGGATGTAAACATTTCAAAGAATGAAATTAGACCCATACTTATCACCTTGTACAAAACTTAAGTTCAAATGGATCAAAGACCTTAAAATAAAGACTGACACACTAAATCTATTAGAAGAGAAAGTGGGGGAAACCCTCAAACTCATCAGCACAGGTGAAAACTTCCTGAACAGAACACCAACAGCTCAGTATCTAAGGCCAACAATCAATAAATGGGACCTCATGAAACTGAAAAGCTTCTGTAAGGCAAAAGACACTGTCATTCAAACAAAATGGCAGCCTACAGATTGGGAAAAAATCTTCACCAACCCCACATCTGACAGAGGGCTAATATCCAAAATCTACAAAGAACTCAAGAAATTAAATGCCAAGAAACCAAAAAATCCAGTCAAAAAATGGGGGAAAGACCTAAACAGAGAATTCACAAAGGAGGAATCCCTAATGGCTGAGAGACACTTGAAGAAATGCTCAGCATCCTTAATCATCAGAGAAATGCAACTTAGGCCAGGCATGGTGACGCACACCTTTAATCCCAGACTCAGGAGGTAGAGGCAGGTGGATCTCTATGAGTTCAAGGACAGCCTGGTCTACAAAGTGAGTTGAGGACAGCCAGGGCTACACAGAGAAACCCTGTCTCAAAAAACAAAAAAAAAAGAAAGAAAGAAAAGAAAAGAAAAAAGAAAGAAAGAAATGCAACTCAAGACAATTCTGAGATTCCATCTTACACCTGTCAGAATGGCTAAGATCAAAAGCTCAAAAGACAGCACATGCTGGCGAGGGTGTGGAGAAAGGGGTACCCTACTCCATTGCTGGTGGGAGTGCAGGCTTGTGCAACCACTGTGGAGGTCAGTCTGGCGACATCTTAGAAAACTTAGAATAGCTCTGCCTTGGGACCCAGCCATACCACTTCTGGGTATACACCCAAATGATTCCTCACCGAATCACAAGGAAGCTTCCTCATCTATGTTCATAGCAGCCTTATTTGTAATGACTAGAAACTGGAAACAACCCAGATGTCCCTCAACTGAAGAATGGATTAAAAAACTGTGGTACATCTACACAATGGAATACTACTCAGCTATCAGAAATAACGAAATCATGCAATTTGCAGCCAAATGGATGGAACTAGAGAAGCTCATCCTGAGTGAGCTAACCCAGACTCAGAAGGATACACATGGCATCTATTTACTTATAATCGGATTTTAGCCATACAGTACAGGATAACTACACTACAACCAATGCACCAAAGGGAATGTGAACATAGACTTTGTTACCTGTCAATGAGACACTTTGTCCTAGTGGCGCTGCCTTGTAGGTCCCCAGAGTATGAGGAGGCTCTTGGCCTTCATATGACTGCTGAACTGGGGTGGGGGACTGTTATGTAGGGACACTCTCCTCCAGAGGAGTGGGATGGAAGGGATAGGGGGTAGAGGGAGGGAGAGGTGGAAAAAGGACACTGTGATGGAGATGTAACCTGAAATAATAAGTAAATATTTTAAAAAAAGAAAAACCAAAAAAAATTACCTTTATTTACTTATCATTGTGCACGTAAAGGAGTCCAAGCAATTTGGTGAGGTCAATTCTTTTCTTCCACCATGTAGGTCCCCTGGCTCAAATTGAGGTTGTTAGTCTTGGCAACAAGTGATTTGGCCTGGAAAGCCATGTCTTTGGCTTTTCCCATGCTTAGTATCAAAACACGCCATGCTTACTATATGAATATGACATTAGTCACCCAAGAGCAGGAGGAGATGTGGCATGCAGTAGACCTGGATTTGTTTTGACAGAAAGAGGGATGGGACCGCATTCAAGTTTCAGTCTTTCACTCAGGTTTCTTGTGATCAACAATAGCCATTTTCTAGCCAAGACAGGACCATCTTTGAAGGGAAGCAGAGCTAACTGATACACAGTGCCCATTCCTTGGCCCTGTCCTCTAACCACAATTAAACTGCCTTAAAGGTGTGTATGTCTACAGGTGTTTAAATGTCGATTCATCACGTGCCTTTGGGACTGTGTACTCTGAAGTCAGAATTCAAATACCTAAACTCTTCTTTGTTAGGTCAATTACTTAACCATTCTATGCCTCAGTTCCTTCATCTATAAAATGAGAATGCCGTTAATAGGTTAATAGTGGTAGTACAGGGCAAGAGGTGGGAATCAGTGTTAGTGGTGGTACAGGGCTAG
>CAJQZJ010037473.1:65967-77949 GCA_907164525.1 Lophiomys imhausi
CACACACACACACACACACACACACACACACACACACACACACACACTGAGATATGGGGGAGGGAGAGAGACCAAGAAAATCCCAGTTGTCCAGTTGGCAAGATACATCGAAAGGGAAACATACAGAACTTATTAGAGTGCAACCCACACCTACTGGACCTGAGCAGGTGCAGGTCTTGCTCCTAGAATGGGCTTTTAGCCCACATCTGGGAAACAACAAAAGATCCGGGAGATAGCTTGAAGACAATCCTGTGGGGCTTGTTGTTGGTAAAAAAGAAATGAGGGATGTTGGTCTTCCTACAAGGTCATGACAATAATTATCTACCAATCACACAGAATTCTGTTAGGTATTGTGAGGGGAATACATATATATATATATATATATACATATATATATTCTTTGATTCTTTATATGTATGTGTGTGTATATTATTAAGCTAAGTACTAGATTTTGAACAGTTTATAAGGTAGCACAAGCTTTAAAACAATTTTGAAATAATACACGAAAGGAACAAACATACGCTTCTGCTTCCATGTTGCACCTAGTATTAAATTATAATAGCCAAATTCATAGATACAGGATTTAGAGTAGCATTAAATTTTATTTTACCACAATTTCACAAATATAAGGATATTTTTAAAAATCTCCATGTAGTAAATTATTCAGCCTAGCCTAACATAAATCCATTCATAATGAACTTAGAATAGTGAAATCTCAGTAAGACAAATTGAGAAATATTTAGGGTATTTGGGATTTTATTTGTTTGTTTCCTTACAGTGCTGGGGATTGAAACCAGAACCTTGTGCATTATAGCCAGCTATATTCTCAGTGCACATAGTATCAGCCCTTAAGCAAAGTTTATTATTATTATTATTATTGTTACTATTATTATTATTATTATTATTTGGTGTTTTCGAGACAGGGTTTCTATGTGTAGCCCTGGCTGTTTTGGACTCACAAAGGTTTTTATGTTTTGTTTTGGTTTGGTTTGGTTTGTTTTTTTGGGTTTTTTTGTAACAGGGTTTCTCTGTGCATGTTTGGCTGTCCTGGACTCACTTTGTAGACCAGGCTGGCCTTGAACTCACAGAGATCCGCCTGCCTCTGCCTCCCAAGTGCTGGGATTAAAGATGTGCGCCACCACACCTGGCTTTGTTTTGTTTTTTAAGGCAGCGTGAACCTGGTGAAAGTATACAGTTTGGAGAAGTAGGGGCGATGAGAAAATAGGTAGAGCAAAGGTGTACAGTTTGGAATGAATATGGCCCAACAATGAGCAGTGGAATCTCAAAGTTCTGCATCAGCTCCAGAAAAAAGTGGGAGCTATAGATAATTGGGTGTCATGGATCCTGACCTTAGAAGACCTCAAGCATGAGGCAGACATTCGAATTGGAAATGTTGGTCAGCAAATATTCATTTTATTAATATTGATGTTTCATTGTTTGCATGTTGGGGATTTGAACTCAGAGCTTTGTGCATGCTAGGCAGGCATTCTGCCACTGAGCTACACTCCCAGCCCTTAAAATTCTCACCTCTTGCTGTTGAAATTTGAAAACATCTATAGGCTAGCTCATTGTAGTGAGCTGATGAGCCTAGTTTTGCTCATATACTATGATTAGTTACTATTGGAGGGAGGTGTATGGTGGATTAAAGGACATTTTCTGAATTATTTTTGCAACTTCTTGAGACTTTATAACCACTTAAACCTTTAAGATATAGAAAAGTGATTGTTGACAGGTTAGCTTGTCATCTATGTGCTTAATGGTTTGAAAGGAGAAGAAATTGAGGCAGTGAAGAGACTCTAGCCAGCCTGAGTGCAGCAAACAAGGCTCTGGCAGGCCTTGCCCTTCTCCCCATTCCCTCTGGCCTTGCTAAAATATCATTAGATGACATTTCTGAAGCTAGCCACAAAGGTCCATTGCCTTATATGGCCACTTCCCCCTCCTAAGGCTGACCACCAAGGTCCAGCTGTCAATATTGAAATTCAAAAATCAACCCCTACCCTGTGGCAACCCTAATTAATCAGTCCAATCCAAATTAAATACTTTATGCTAATCCAGGATTTCCCCTTTTACCTTCATAGACTACCACTTGCCTATATGCCATGTCTGTCTCCTCTCCAGAGGCAGTACTTTATCTCTGTCCCCTGGACAAATACCCCTTCTCCCCCTCCTCTTTTCTCCTCTCTCCCTTGTTCCCTTTTTCTCCCACATCCTCTAGCTCTGTCTTTGTTTCTTATCTCCTGTTCTTTCTAGGGGAAATAAATCTCCTTTGTGCTGAGAACTTGGCCTTCAGCTGTCTTGGGCAGATACCGGTCCCTTCAGGAAGGATGAAAAAAGTCATTGCAAGCAGATATATCTTTGTTTAAGTCTTTAAACTTGATTCCTGCAGAACAGAGACTGGACCTGGATAAACAAAACTCTTGAACTGTTCACCTTAGAAGATTTTTAGTTTATGCAATATATGAGGCAAACATTGTGGTGCTGGATGAAAGTATTTGGTTTGTGGAGCTTGGAACTGAGAGACTGACTTTACAGTCAGCTATCCAGAGGTGAATCAGTCCCCGAGTGGTTTATAAAGAAAGATTCTGTGAGCAATTTCATCTGCTCAGATGTTGAGCAAGTAAACCTAAATTTGTCCTAGAAAACACAGAAGAAACATCTCTAAAAGTCTTGTACTCACACAGATGGAGCATGGAACAACCTTCTCCAGTAAGTGAATGAGTGTCTAAGTATACATTATGCCTATGTGAGTGGTGGACATGCAGAAGTCCATTCATTTTTCCAAGTGAAGTGTGGT
This sequence comes from Lophiomys imhausi, assembly GCA_907164525.1. Lineage (NCBI taxonomy): Eukaryota > Metazoa > Chordata > Mammalia > Rodentia > Muridae > Lophiomys > Lophiomys imhausi. Next base: position 68,762 of record CAJQZJ010037473.1, read on the forward strand.
GGTGAATCTCTGCAATCCCAGTACTTGAGAGGTTGGGGCAGGACAATTTAGGAGTTCAAGGCCAACCTGGGCTACATAGCAATATGGAGGCCGGCCTAAGCTACATAGTTAACTTTTGTTTCACAAAAAGAGGAGGAGGCAGAGCCTGCACTAATCATTCTAATATTATCTGTTTATCCAACTAAGACATTTCACATTCAAACTCCACAAAATAAAAGAGTTGAATGCCAACAAATAAAATCTCTTCTTCGTCCTTGTTTTTCTTTTCTGGAAATAGATGCTTGTGGTAAACAGTGAGCTAAGGGGCAGGAATCTGAGGGTATCTTTCCAATTCATCTCTCTAAACAGGTAGCTGCTTCATCTTCCCTTTGCCCTTCCCCCCACCAGCTCATTATGACCTCAGCTGAGCCACTAGAGGAAACCCCACCAACTAGTTCAGCTGGTTGCTAGGATACAGGCTAAAAGAAGGAGGTGGGAGGATAAGGAGGGGAACCAGAAGCGCCTTCTTGTCTATTATCTTTTTCCACTGGCCCGTCTGAAAGTTTCAAATTTCTAGTTTTCAACCTGTTTGATTTCTTGCTTCAGCATTTATTTCTGGAGGAAAGGATTTTTGCCAGTTGGAGTTTATGGTCTGCTTTGTACAACAGCTGGCTTCCCAAAGCTTCTGACTTTGCTCAATTATCTTGATTGTTACAGTTTGGACTGCAGAGTTAAAGCATGAATACTTAGAGGATTTATCACTTAATAGCTGAACTGTTCGGGTCATTAACGAGGCGGGAGAGGAACAGCCAAGTGATTGTTAATCTTGCAGAAAATAAACCGAGACGATGACTGTTTGCTTCCTGTTGTCTTCCTTAAAAATATGGAGGTCTTGTGTTTTGCCTTTCTGACTTTTGGGGTCAGGAACCCCAGTTTGGGGAGAGTAAAGAGCATTGAAGGGTGAAAGGGAAAGCAGAGGAAACTGGTTTGGGCTGCACTGAGAGCAAGCATAGTACTTTTGCTTTTTATGTATCACTTCACGCTAGGGCTTTCTGGGCTTTTTTTTTTTTTTTTGAAGGAATTTGCATAGTTTCCTTATAGTATTTGCATTAACCCTGCCAGGTGGCAGGGTTCCTAGCTTTCCCACTGTTTCCATGTGCTTCCAGTGAGAGGACAGTGGACTTGCTAATGGCACAGAAAACTTGAAAGTCTTCCTTCAGAACTCAAGCCTCATCTAGCCAGTGGCTGATGAGAGTCCATAGACTTGAATTGTAGCCGTGCTCCTACAGAAACGAAATGTTTACCATAGTGCCAGGCTTTGTCAAAGGCAATATGTAGATTCAATATTTACTCATAGCCTGTATGCTGGGGTTATCTGTAGAACAAATGGATCAGGAAGATAGGTTCTCTGAACCCTTCACAGAAGCTGAGTGGAGCAACTGTGACCTCTTAACCTGTGCTCTTTTTCCTGTGCCAGCCTTGTGGTGAATTAAGGGTGTGTACATTCCTTCTGACAGCAGAGATGAGATAAACAAAAATGGGTGACAACTTTCTATATGATGCCATAGCTAGCAATTGACCTTGGCATTCTTGTCACCAGGTCATTTGCTTTGCAATAAACACGTCAAATTAACCAGGCATGGGGGCACACACTTTTAATCTCAGTACTTGGGAGGCAGAGGCAGGCGGATCTCTGAGTTCGAGGCCAGCCTGGTCTACAGAGTGAGTTCCAGGACAGCCAGAGCTACGCAGAGAAACCCTGTCTCCAAAAACAACAACAACAACAAAGAAGTTCTCTAAATCATCATATATCTTCATAATTCAGAAGAAAAAATGTCCAATAATGGAATTGGCAGACATGAATCATGGTGGCATGAAAGCCATTTGTGAATAAGTGGTCCACTGCCCCCTCATGCCTCTCTACTGTCATTCAAATGAGAGTATACTATGGCAACAGAACTGTTTTTAACAATCTACAGTACTCCATTTCAAATTGGGATTCCTTATCCCCTATAACTTTCATTCTCAAACTTTACATCAGAACCCCTTGCCAGAAACACACATTGCTATATACTAACTCTAGAGACTCTAATTCAGATGGCCCTGTTTGGAACTCAATAATTTGGATTCCCAGTGGTTTCCAAGTTAATGCTGTTGTTGTTAATCTTGTGCCCATAACTTAGGACATATTGTATAATGTTCAGGAGCACAGGCTAGATGACTTGGGTTACAATCTCCATCATACAACTAACTAGCTTCATAGCTTTATGATGGAGGCTTGACCTTTATGCCTCTGTTGTTTTGTTTCAGTAAAGAATAATAATAGGGGCTGGAGAGATGGCTCAGCGGTTAAGAGCACTGCCTAGTGCTCTTCCAAAGGTCCTGAGTTCAATTCCCAGCAACCACATGGTGGCTCACAACCATCCACAATGTGATCTGGTGCCCTCTTCCGGAATGCAGGTGTACATGCAGATAGAGCACACATATGCATAAAAATAAATAAAATAAATCTTTAAAAAAAAGAATAATAATAATGGAGATAGTAGCACACTCTCATATTGGACCTGAATGGGTAATTGAACAATACTTAGCCCCTCTTAAGCTATGTGGTCATTAGCATTACCATCCCTCGTGGTTAGTTTTTTGTCAATCTGCCACAAAAGTCAACTGAGAAGAGAGACACTCAACTGAGGAATTTTCTCCACCAGAATAGCCTGTAGGTATGTCTGTGTGGGTATTTTCATTATTAGTGATTGATATGAGAACATCCCACTGTGGCAGGTGCCACCTCTTGACCAAAGTTCCTGGATTGAATAAGAAAGCAAGCTGAGTCTAAGAGGAAAAAAAGCTGACTACAACCCTGAGAAAGAAAGTCAAGGAGAGTGAGGCAGTAAGCTGCACCTCTCCATGGTATATGTTTCAGTTCTTGCCTTGGGTTCCCTTAATGATGGTATATAAATCAAATAAACACTTTCCTCCTCAAATTGCTTTTTTGAAAAATCACAGCAACAGAAACTACCATTAATTATAGAAGAGTTGATGCCATATTTTTCTTCTTTGAACTTGAAGGTACTTCTAGGCTGAGACTCCAAGCCTTCCTGGTATGCTCAACTACAGATGAAGACTTGCAACTGCTCTAGTTTGTATCAGAGACTGATTGTTTCTTTGCAACTGTTGGCTTAGCCAACAGTTTATCTAATCTACAGGCTCTCAGTGAGCCTCTCCAATGCTTTCTAGGAGAATGCATGTCTGCGTATCCTCAAAGCAGCCAAAAATACTTTAGTAATACATGTCCTCTAAACACCATAGGCAAAGCCTTAGTGGTTTGAGGGGGAAAAAAAAGACAGGTTAGTTGAGACGCATGGACCTTTTTTTTTTTTTTTTTGTCTGAAAGAGATTTCAAAAATATACCACAAGACAATGAATATATGTTTACAACAAGTATTTGTTGCCAGTTTGTGCCAGTGTCTTTTGGAGAAGAATATGTAATAGAATGCTCACAGATGCACACACACTTCAGATGTTTTATGCATTTTTTTCCTTTTAGCAAAGAGCCATAAGGCTCATCTCCACTGAAGGACAACCTTCCCCGAAGTGAAAGGAAATTATTTTCTTCACTCTGTGGAGCAGTGACAGGCGAATAAGGGAATGATGAGGTTCTACTCATTTGCCTGTCCTGTGCGGAAGAGAAACCTGTTTCTTGTTGCTACTGAATTCGGGGTCTTGCTTATTTATTTATTTATTTGTTTGTCTGTTTATTTATTTATTTATTTATTGGTTTTTTGAGACAGGGTTTCTCTGTGTAGCCCTGGCTGGCCTGGACTCTCTTTGTAGACCAGGCTGGCCTCGAACTCACAGAGATCCGCCTGCCTCTGCCTCCTTAGCGCTGGGATTAAAGAGGCATGCGCCACCATGCCCGGCCTTGGGGTCCTATTTTAGTAAACAAATTTGACTCTTCCTGGTGGCCTCACAAGGGCTATTGTTAGTGCTAGTAAAACAAGAAATTGGGCTGATTGAGACAGTGGAAAACCAAAAAATTGAAAGGGTTTATAGGTGTCAGCCACAACTCAGAGACAACAGATAGTGGACAATGAAATAAGGCTTGTGTTGCTGAATCTTAAGATTATAAAAAATAAAAAAAGAAAGAGCAGGGCATGGTGGCACATGCCTTTAATCCCAGCACTCGGGAGGCAGGGGCATGCGGATCTCTGTGAGTTCAAGGCCAGCCTGGTCTACAAAATGAGTCCAGGACAGTCAAGGATATACAGAGAAACACTGTCTCAGAAAAACCTAAAAAAAAAAAGAAAGAAAGAAAGAAAGAAGGAAAGAATTCAAACTGCCAGATTTTGTAGTAAATTTCCCATGGAGCCTTGGTTGGCCAAGAGCTCATGATGTAGACCAGACTGGCCTCGATCTCACAGTGATACACCAGCATCTGCCTCCCAAGTGCTGGGACAAAAGACATGCACCACCATGCACAGCTTAATTTTCCAATTCTTTTTTTTGGGGGGGAGGGGCGGTTCTAGACAGAGTTTCTCTGTAGCACTGGCTATTCTGGAACTCACTCTGTAGACCAGGCTGGCCTTGACCTTGAACTCAAAGAGATATGCCTGCCTCTGTCTCCTGGGTGGTGGGATTAACGGCGTGTGCTACCACACCCGGCTCCAATTCTTAAATGTTGTCAACCAAGAGATTTCAAAAATATACCACAAGACAATGAATATATGTTTACAACAAGTATTTGTTGCCAGTGTGTGACTTCTGAGCTCTGAGAACGGAAAAGAAGGCATTAGAGTTTACAGCGTATATGGTAGACTACGAGGTGGGGACAGATGCTACAAGTATGTCCCTGAGTGGTGTTGGGTACTTTTCAAGAGGGGCTCAGTGAGTGTAGATGCAAAATGGAGCATATACCAGTCACTGTTTTGACTCAGAGGCAGGGATGCATCAGAATCCTTGCTGTCTTAAGTCAATGAGTGAAAATAATGAACACATATTAGAGATTTGTATGATCTCTGGGGGCTGTTTTGAAATTTTCACATATACAGTTGTCCCTGAATCTCTGTGGGGGTACTGGTTTCAGGACTCCCTACAGATTCTAGAATTTATACATTCTCAGTTCCCTTATATAAAATGCCATATTATTTACATGTAACCCATTGTACATCTGGTCATATACTTTTTCTCAGAGTTGGGGATAGAACTCAGGACCTGCACATCATACTTGGGGGCAGGTGCTCTACCACTGAGCTATACCTCCAGCCTAACTCCATAAACCTTAAGTGTCTTCAAGGTTACTTATAATACCTAATGCAATGTAAGTGTTTGTTAGACTATTGGTTATGGAATAATGACAAGAAAAAAACCTGTACATGTTCATTACAGATGAGGTCATCAGATACCTTATTACATTTCAATCCATGGTTAGTTGAATGTGGATGCAATGCCTATGGCTACATATAGTGAATGCTGTTTCATGTAATTTTAACAATATCCCTGGGAGATTGGTACTGTCATCTTTCCCATCTCCACTTCACCAGCACCCCAGGCTTATCTCAGCTGACTTTGTGGAGCTTTGTTGTATCTGAACAACATACCCTAAAAAGCCAACCCACCGATATGAAAAGAATGGCCAGTAACTAGGTACTATGGCGTTCATGCAGCGACCCCACTGCATGAACTGCATAAGAAACCCATTTCTCTTAGCAGAGTGCCATAAAGGTCCCAATTTCATGGGACAATGCACTGACTGTGTTAGTTAATCTTCAAGAGTTGGGACACTGAGAAGTAGGTATATTGTTACAATTTTATATCATCACTGCAGGAATCAAGGAACCAAGCCCTGCAGAAAAACTAAGAGGATAATTTTCCAATAGACAGAGGGAACTATGTGACAAGTTAGCTTTGATAGCAAGAAGGGCATGCCCTATTTACACCCTGGAAAATTATTTCACAAAGGGCATTGCAATAAGGGACTGGGTGAATCAGATAAAAGGGTGTGAAAGGAACGAAACGCATAGAGCAACAGAGAGGTTAGAGGGAAGCAATTTAGCAGGTTTTCAATTTTTTCTCAAGGTCAGTCTTGTATAGGCCTTTAGACTGGCTGGTAAAAGCCATGGAAGGAAGTGGAATTATTGAAATCCAATCAGTCCAAATGCATCTGGGCTTTTTGAACATTCCCCTCATATTCTTGCATCACTACAGTCTCAAAAGAGGAGGAACCTGTGAATCTTGCTTAAGGTCTTAGTTTGTCATTATCTAAATATATATTTAGCAAAGGCTTATGTTTAAATAAGAATTTTTAAAGTTCTGAATGATATCCTTTCTGGTAGTTTTTTTTTTTTTAAGGAAATGAGCTTGTTGCTTTATCAACTCATGGATAACTTACTGATGGAAAAAACAAGGAGCACCATTTCTCCATATTGCTTAGTAAATTCTACACACACACACTTGTCTTATTTATATATTTGTCCTAGGGCTAGCAGTTATGAAATAACAGGAAATTCTGAGGAGGCTTCAGTGCATATATTCCCTTTGAGTCAGAGATTGTTTCATGTGCCCTTCATAATGTCAAAGCTGAAGATGCTGTGTTTCCATATTTCAATTACTTTACAGGAATCCTTTGAACTTACTACTTGGTCACTCAACAACATTGACTGAGTGCTGGCAACAAATATTGCCATTATCATCCCAAGTAATAATATCCACCATTTATTGGGCACTTACTATTTGTTGCATATTGGGTTAAATATCTTATCTCCTTTAATCCTGATTAATGAGGTCCTGTTTACTTGCTGTTGCAGCCACCACCTTCCATTTGGCAGTTATTGAGATACAATAAGACATAAAGCAACTTTCTCAGGCCCAGAATTCAAGCCCAGAGCTCTCTACCACAAATCCTGTGTCCTAAACTATAAGCACCACCCACGATAACAACTATTGGCTTTGGAAAAGATTATTAATATGTATCACACACTTAAGGGGCTATATATGCCATGATGGGCATATGGAAGTCAGAAGACAACTCTGTGGACTTGGTTCTATCTTCCCCCTTTTACATGGGTTCCAGGGATTGAAGTCAGATTGTCAGAATTACATAGCAACTGCTTTATCTAGGGAGCCTTCTCGCTAGCCCATGTTGATTGGCTTTTATTGGATATGTAGCAAGTTTGAACCAAAGTAGTTAGTTCTGTACATCATCTCATTTGATCTGAATACAAATTCTGTAAGCTCAGTATTATGATTCTTTCTAGGCCAGTTTTACATACAAACACTATGAGACTCCAAGAGGGAGACTGGTTTGTCCAGGATCACACAGCTGGCAAGTGAAAGAAATGATTCAAAAAGGGTCCATCAAAAAAAAAATCAATCAAACAAACAAAACAAAACAGAAACAAAACAAAACCAAACAAACAAAAAAAGGATCCATCAAGTCAAATGTGGTGGTGCCTGCCTGTAATCCTAGCATTCAGGGGACAGAAGAATCAATAATTTAGGCCAGTTTTGGCTACACCACAAGTCTGAGGCAATCCTGGGATACATGAGACCTGTTCTCAGCAGCCACAAAATAAAACGAAACAAAAACACCAAAGCAAAGCAAAAGAAAAACATGTCCTACTGATTTTTGAGGCCAATGCAAATTACCCTCAAAATGAGGGATAATTCGAATGATTTGGTAAGCCCTGTAAGTTGCTGTATGTGATCATGCCCGATGTTCATATTGCACCTTCCTTCTGCTCTCATAACATATTAATAACATTATTATAATTTTGAGTATTTTGTGTCAATACTATTAGCACATTATCTATAGTACTTTACAAGTGTATGTCAAAAAGGTAGTATTAACCTTGCTATCTCCGAAATATGTTCAGAGAAGCTAAGTGACTTTCTCAAGTCCACACAGCTAGCAGAGATGGATCTGGGTTTTGTTGTTGTTGTTTGGTTGGTTGTTTTTTTTTAGGTTTTTGAGACAGGGTTTCTGTGTGTATCCTTGGCTGTCCTGGACTCACTCTGTAGACCGGGATGGCCTTGAACTCACAGAGATCCACGTGCCTCTGCCTCCCGAGTGCTGGGATTAAAGGCGTGCGCCACCATGCCCGGCGGATCTGGGTTTTAAATTCAAATCTGGTACTATTGTCATGAACAAGCAGGTAAAGGCACTTGCCACCAACGTGAGTTTGATCCTTGTAACTTACATGGTAGAAGAGGAGAAACAACTACATATTGTTCTCCGACCTCTACACGTCCCATGGCACATGTACTCCCACCATACAGCTTTTACCCTCATTAGATAAAAGTAATACAAAATTTTAAATGTGTCATTTGACACTAACTCAAGTCCTATACTTTCCCTCCCAAACAGTACTGCCTTCCTTTACACTGAAATTACATTCATGTGCCTTTATTACTCACCACTTCAGGGGGTCAGACTGCTGTCTTGGTTAGCACACTAGATGGTAAATAATCAGGCTTTGTGAATCATATAGTTTCTACTGCAATTGTCCGGCTTTGCTGGCTGTGCTGGGATGCAGTCATAGACAATACTTAAACAAATGAGTGTGGTAATGCTCTGGCGAATATTCATGAATACAGAAATTTCATTTCATGTACCTTGTGTATTGTGGTAGGCATGGCTGGGACCTTGCTATACACTTCTAACTCCTTAAGAGTACAAGGCTAAAATACATATGGACTGGACATTGGGAATGTATGTTATACTTTATAATTTTCGTAATTGTTGCCTAATTGTTCTCATTGTTTTGTATTGTATTTATTGTTATAAGAAGAGCCTTTTATTGGACTAAAAGGGTGGGCTGTTGGGGGAAAAAGATACACCTTAAATTAAAAAAAAGAGGATAGGAGGGTGAGGGGGAAGAGGACAGGAAAGTGGGACCGGGAGGGGAGGAGAGAGGGGGCTGTGATTGAGATGTAACTTGAAGAAATAAATAAATGTTGGGGGAAAAAAAAGAACAGAAGGTTATCACATTATCATTTTTTTAGGATGTCCCAGTGCTCCTAGTTAGAGCCCAGGAAGTATTTGCTTAGAGGCAGTGTAGAGGTCATGAACTCTAGTGACAGTTTCCTTTTGTTCAAATATCAGCTCTGTGACCATTAGCAAGTCACTATGAGGTTAATGAAAAAAAAAAAAGGAGAGAGAGAGAGAGAAAGAAAGAAAGAAAGAAAGAAAGAAAGAAAGAAAGAAAGAAAGA
>CAJQZJ010037473.1:81764-91764 GCA_907164525.1 Lophiomys imhausi
GGAAGGCCGTGAACTGGAGAAGATTGGGGTAGGTGGCGGCAGGTGTAAGAAGGAGCACGTGAGGAGCCAGGAATGCCTGCAGGGAACTCTGAAACACAGGTACTTCTTGAGAAAGCCTAGAAGTCAGTTTGTGCTTTGGTATGCTAATAGGCATCACAGTGCTATGCTAGTAAGCATCACATTTGCCCTGAGTCGCTTTCAGACAGGACTTCTGTATCAAAGCAAGAATCATTGACATTTATGGCCTCCTAACTGTCAAAACATGCCTGGGAGCCAGGGAGAGAGGGCAGTAGTACTTAGGAAGAATTTGGCAAATGAAGAATGTGGGGGAAGGGCGCTTGCGAGTGATTGGGGAGTTCAGCTGTGCCCACCTGTCAAAAAGATAATCAGAGCTGGGCTTGTTGACGATTTACACCCTGTCCTGGAGGAACACCTGAATATCCAACTCCTTATCACCTGTTATATGCAACTGTGCCTTAAATGGACATGGTCCCAGGGAGCGGCTGGGTTATATGCAGCGGGGGGGGGGGGGGGGGATTCATTTATGAGGCTATGGGTAAGCCCTCATCTGTGGGGTAAAGGCTTTCCAAGTGCATTCTGTGGTGCGGCCACTCATGCCTCTGTAAGTAATCCCTTACCTATGTAAGCTCTGTGAGGGAACCCAATAAAAGCACTGGTTCCCCAGAGTGACCTTTGGCAGAAATATGCCTCTATTAGCCGGGCGTGGTGGTGTACGCCTTTAATCCCAGCACTCGGGAGGCAGAGGCAGGAGGATCTCTGTGAGTTCGAGGCCAGCCTGGTCTACAAAGTGAGACCAGGACAGCCAGGGTTACACAGAGAAACCCTGTCTCGAAAAATCAAAAAAAAAAGAAAGAAAGAAAGAAAGAAAGGAAGGAAGGAAGGAAGGAAGGAAGGAAGGAAGGAAGGAAGGAAGAAAGAAAGAAAGAAAGAAAGAAAGAAAGAAAGAAAAAATGCCTCTATTTGTCAATGGGACCTTAGGAGTGGGATGGAGGTGGGGTTAGACTTTATTGATTATATCTCCCCCTGGAAAGGAATTTTAGCAACAAAAGAGGTGGGGGACAGGATGGGAACTGCCCATGCCCATTGGAAAAGAAGTGAAAGTATAGTTTCCTATATACATTTACTCCTCATGACTAGACACTGAGAGTGCACTGAGTCCACAGAAAACAGTCTGGCAGAGACTAAGGCCATGCTGAGAGGGTATCAAGCTTCCCACTGTGACTCCATGGTGATTAACTGTGGGGAGCCTGCAAACACGGATGCATAGCTGAGAGTTGCTCAGAAAAACACCAAGCATCCCGAAACCCCAAAGTCACTGGAGGCTGGGGCAGAGAAAGCACGGAGTACTAATGTCTCTCATTTACTATTACTATTATAAGCTTGGCCTTCATTCTCATAAATCTTACACATTTAGGTTTAAGTCTTTGAGAAGACCTTTTGTCCTGGTGCCCTATGTGAGTCTCTTCTATTCAACATTTGATGGATGGGATTTTGGCCCTCCTTATTCCTCTATCACATGTAGGCAATGCCATAACCAGGGGCCTGCAGGTAGGGGTCTTGGGAGAGCTGCCCTATGTTCTCCTCGTCTACTTTTGCTTCTTTTAACTACCTGAAAGGCAATCATCCAGCATTCGCTCTTCCCCTCCCTGCAACACGTAGCCAGCTCTCTTTTCCTCCCCTTGTGGCAAAGGATTCCTGCTCAGCAGTGAGTCACAACCCACTAAGAAACAGCACATGCCTTTCTGTGTCATCAGTCTTAACACAGTGGGTTTTGTTGTTGTTGTTTGTTTGTTTGTTTTTTTAAGGGTGAAGGGATGGGAAGGGGACGGACATAAGGAATGGAACAAAATGAGCACACCACAAACCAAACAAGTGGCTCCCATGTTCTGCTTCCTATTTGTCTGGAGGGGTCTTTGATAGGTTAGGCACCCTTCCATTTGCTTCTCAGTTTCAATTCCCTTGCTCTTTAAATTCTACTTAATTCTTTGTATATTCAGGAATTTACATTTTGCTATGATGCTTCAGCCCCATGGAAACTCCCAGACACACACACACACACACACACACACAGAGAGAGAGAGAGAGAGAGAGAGAGAGAGAGAGAGAGAGAGAGAGATGACAGCCTTGCAAATGCCTCACAGACCTAGTAAGTATAGTCTTAGCCTAGGATGTTAAAGATACTGCTGGAACAATATACAGTTTATTGAAGTTCAAAGGCAATGTAGAAAATGCATGACAGTTACGAGATAGGGCATTGGAGAGCCCTTGACATGGGTCATGATGATGATGATGATGATGATGATGATGATGATGAGAGGGTAGCAAGATAGTTCAACAGTTAAGAGCATTTGCTGTGCTTACAGAGTGTCTTACTTAGTGTTTGTATTGCTGTGAGGAAATACTGTGAGCAAAAGTAAGTTGTGGAGGAAAGGGTTTATTTGGCTCACACTTCCACAGCACTGTTTATTATTGAAGGAAGTCCGGACAGGAACTCAAACAGGGCAGGGACCTGGAGGCGGGAGCTGGTGCAGAGGACATGGAGGGGTGATGTTTACTAACTTGTTCCCCTTGGCTTGCTCAGCCTGCTTTTCTTATAGAACCCAGGACCACCAGCCCAGGGAAGGCACCACCCTCAATGGGCTGGGTCCTACCACACCAATTACAAATTAGGAAAATACCCTACAGGCTTGCCTATAGCCCAATCTTATGGAGGTATTGTCTCAATTGTAGTTCCCACCTCTCTGAAAACTATAACTTGGGACAAGTTGGCATAAAACTAGCCAGTACACAGAGGACCCCTATTCATTTCCCATCACCTGCATTGGGGAGCTCACAACCAGCTGTACCTCCAGTTCTAGGGGATCTGGCATTCTGTTCTGGGCTCCGCCTACTTTAGGGTTGGACACAGTGCATGAAAATACATACAGGCAAGCACTCATACACATAAAAAAATCGTTGAAATAATAATAATGAAGTCATCATTATTTTAAGATTTATTAATTTATTTAAATTTTATTTTTATTGTTTTTGATTATATGCATGTGTTCGTGTGCATATATTTCTGTGTATGTACATGTCGGTGTAGGTGTCTGCAGAGGCCTGAGGTGTTGGATTCCCCCTGGAGCTGGAATTATAAGCGGTTGTGAGCCATCTGACATGGGTCCTGGAACTTGAACTCAGATATTCTGGAAGAGTGCTATACGCTCTTAATTGCTGAACCATCTCTCTAGCCCCCAAATCATCATTATTAAAACAGTGGTTTAAGACACATCTACACCGGGTGTAGTGGCTCATGTCTTTAATCCCTTTAATTAAGGCAGAGGCAGGTATGGAGCTCTGTGAGTTCAAGGCCAGCTTGGTCTACAAAGTGAGTTCAGGACAGCCAGGAATACACAGAGAAACCCTGTCTCAAACAAAACAAAACAAGACACATATACATAGACACACACATATATAGCATGTTTAGTATAATCATCAGAACACAATGATGTATGTAGTATTTTTAATGCCATATCATAGAAGAGAAAACCAAGGGTTTCAGGTAAAGTAATTATCCCATAGGATGTATATGCCAAAAAGATACAGACCCAGCATTTGAGCTTAGAGGTTTGGCACTGGGGTCTATGCTCTTCAACACTATATATACTTCCCATCACAAAATGTACTGATATTAAAAACATGTGGCCCTTTTGGCCCTAGATTAGAGATAGTCTTTTGATGAGCTATGTCCTTCCATAGCAAACATTTTAATTTTGAGGGGGGAAGGAGAAGGAAGGAAAGTATGAGATGTTGCATAATGTCCTTGTCTATATACCTTTTAAATGTAGGCACATGCCAAGCCTAGGCAAGAACTGGCACAATCTAGTCTAGCAGAAGCCTTACCAGCTGGTATCATAGCTTTCAAAAAACTCTTTGAGTGAAACCTTCAAGCTGCCTGTCTGTTTCTTTGTGCCCATGGCATGGACATATCGCTTCCTGTTTCCTGGCCACCTATCATCGTCTTTCACATAGCAAGATTTTATGGGGTCATTTATGTTCCTGGAAGAAAGTATACAAAATCTGAGCTTAGGAATGAGGTGGTTTTTTTTGGGAAGAGACAGCCAGGACGGAAGTGACTCACAAATGAAAAGTTTAACTGGTCAGAACATTCTGTTTGGTGTATTTGATCACTGATAGAGTAAGCAAAGGGTCTGTTGTCATCCTCATCTTCGTGAACAAAAGCTGTCTAAGGTAGCTATTATGCCCTCCTCTGAAATGATGCTTATTACCATCAAAAATCCTCTGGAAGTGATTCCTGGGTAAAATGAACCACAGCGTAGATGCAGGATATAATGAAGTTCCTTTGCTTCACTAGCACAGTCCAAGAACTGTATTAAGAAATATTCAGTTCCCAGAACACAACCACTCTACTTGCAAATAAATCCTACTCACTGAAACACAGCCCCACTAGGATGGAAAATAGATTACTGCCCAACACTCACACAGCTGCACTCTGGTAGAGAAAGTTGGGATCTACACAAGCTGGGTGAACAGAAAAAGATGTTATTGATGAATCATAACTTTAAGACATAGATTAGAGTTTCTGGGAGGAAACTACAACAGATAAAATATGAAGTACTAACCACAATTAGCACTGTGGTTACTTGTTCTACAAAAGAGTCTTGGGAGGGTCAAGGTATACAGACTATGAAGTTGAAACTACAGATCAAAGGACAAACTACATATGGAGGGTACATGATTCTAACCATCTTAGGCATAGATCTCCATATATCATTGTGTACAGATAGATACAGCAACTTGAGACCAATCCATGCTTACTAGATTATTAACAGTTGTTGAGTGTGGTGGTCTTTAGTCCCAGCACTAGGGAGGCAGAGGCAGGCAGATCTCTGTGAGTTTCAGGCCACCTTGGTCTACAGAGTAGGTTCCAGGGCAGCCAAGGCTACACAGAGAAACCCTGTCTCAGAAACAAACAAATGGAGGACTGAAGAGATGGTTCAGTGGTTAAGAGCACTTTCTGTTCTTGCCAAGGTCCTGAGCTTGATTCTCACCAACCACATGGTGGCTCACAATCATCTATACTGGGATCTGATGTCCTCTTCTGGAATGCCAGGTATGTGAAGATAGAGCAGTTATATATAAAATAAATAAATAAATCTTTAAAAACAAACAACCAACCAAAAATATTAACAATTAGCATGTAGAAGAAGAAAATTCAAAATGCTTACTGACCACCCACTATAGATTCTTCTAACTTGCACCGAGCTTTGTCAATCTATCTTTGATGTTCATTAAGAAAGACTTGTGACCATCTTACCATCTTCAAAGAGAAGAGATTTAAAAACATGGGAAGTAAGAATGTGGGAAACAAAGTGATTTTAAAATGAAGATAGGGAAAGTTGATGCTTTTATTTACTCTTCCCTGATCCTGACATAAAGTTTTTGGCAAAAAAAAAAAAAATTGTACAGGGTTGTTAAGCTAACTGCCTGTCCCATTGTTCTATGTCTTCTGTCTTGTGTGCTAGAAATTTGAAGTCTGGGGTTTGAGAGAGTTTTAGAGATCCTTTGAGATTATACATAACATTCTCTGTGTATTTATGGATGTGTACACATCCCACCCATAGGGAGTGATTGTTCTTTTTATATCATTAGTTGGTTTTTTTTTTTTTAGTTCTAGCCTCCCCTTGGAAGAGACAGCTTTTTGTTTTTAATAAGTAAGTAAATCCATTGTTTCTCTGTTCCAAGATGGCTGATGTTACGTTTTTCCTACAAAGTCAGTGCTTACTTAGCTCACTAACAGCGCTGCTGTTGTCGGCTGTGGCAGGATTTTCAATGTGGTGTTTTCAAGCCTCACTCACTCATCCTCTCATTCCCAAACATTCAGCATCCGTGCACACTCCTCACTTCCGGGTTTTTTCAAAAGATTGGAGATTTCCAGTGGGGGTCTCATGTCATCATCCCAATGGTACCAGATCAAGCTTGGTTCTTCAGTTTCCTCAGTTCCTTTGTTGCCCACGTAGCAAGGGTCTTTGCTTTGTTAGTCTTCGATCTCCGTCCTTCAGTTAATAGTTCATGGATCATTGGCCTAGCTTCTACTAATTTCAGTACATCCTTCCCAAATGCTGTACACAAATCCCCTATCAGTCCAGCAGCACAGGCTACCACGCCGTCTGTATGATCCTCGTCTCCAGCAATGTGATCAATAAAAGACAAAATAAATTCTACTCTGGGTTGTACCAGCATTACATCCGGGTGTACATTTTCTTGATCTCCCTTCAGGCCCTGGACAATTCCCGTATAAGCTTCCAAGCAGCTTTCTCTTAGCTCATTCAGATAATCCACCATGTCAAAGTCTGACTTGTCCACCTGGGCTTGGGAGGCCTGCTGCAGAGTATTCAGTACGACCTCTAGGTATTTTTTAAACTCTCCACCAATGGCAAGAGCAATATCACCAAACACAGACAGAATCTGTGGCTTCACAGACCTGTGGACATTCTCATTCCCCAAGTTCTCCAGGAGTAGCTGCATCACCTCATCACAGAAAGGTAAGATGTTAGCCTGCAGGGCTCGGCACAGGTCTCCAATTAGTTGGTATTTTTACCTTTAACCATGACATACTACCCACCAGTGTATCAAGATATATACTCTGGTCAGCATAGTCTCCAAGGATTAAAACACGGAAGTTGCAGAGTTAATGTTAGTATACTCCACGGATGTCTGGATCTTGCTTCCCAGAAAGAATAGTTTTTATTACACTTATTAGTTTAGTGTGTATATGTGTGTGCATACTCATGCCATGGTTCTTGAGTAGAGGTCAGAGGGCAACTTATGGGAGTCAGTTCTCTTCTTTCACCATATGAGCCCGGTAATTGGACCCAGATCGTCAGGCTTGGTGGCTAAAGTCATTTTACGTGCTGAGCCATGTTGCTGCACCAGATAGAATAATTTTTCTTATTAAATGGCATCATATAATGTCTGATTGGGAAAGAAAGAAAATTAATGTACACCTCCAAATCACCTCCTATGTGGTAGGTCAAATTATTCACTAATTGGTGGCCTTTAATCCCAGCACTAGGCAGGCAGATCTCTGTGAGCTTGAGGCCACCTTGGTCTACAGAGTAGGTTTCAGGGAAGCCAAGGCTACACAGAGAAACCCTGTCTCAGAAACAAACAAATGGAGGACTGAAGAGATGTGTCAATTGGAGAATAATTTGACAAATACTTATTGTCAAAAAAGCATATACATTATACATGTGTACATTATATTGCTCCATAAGATCCACATAGCATTATTTCCTACGTTTTGTGCATGTGGAAGTGACAATATCACAGATATTTAGAGTGGCTAATTGGCCAAGGTCCAAAGCAAATGCTATGTTAGGGTTTTGAATCCTTACCATATCTAACTCTAATTTATAATTTTTTTCGAGACAAGGTTTCTCTTTGTAACAGCTCTGACTATCTTGGACTCACTTTGTACACCAGGCTGACCTCGAACTCACAAAGACCTGCCTGCCTCTGCCTCCCAAGTTCTGGGATTAAAGGCGTGCACCACCACCACCCGGCATCTAATTTATAATTGAAAAGCCTAGGGAGGCACAATGATTGACTTAATGTCCCAGGTAACAAGGTGCTGAGAAGTACCCGGGACTTCTTCAGGCCTCTGCTCTCTGGGACAGGCTATCTGAAGAGCCAGCATCCACCGCTCATATCTGGAGCTCTTCCAAACACCCTGGCCCTGCTCAGTTTCCTTCTCCAGACAAGCCATGCCCCTATGATCTTGTTTCCAGAACCACGGAGAGTATTAGATTACAAGATTCCTGGGTGAGGGAAGAAAAGTTCTGCCAACATGCCAGACACTTTACTGAGTCCTCCAAGATGGAATTTTCAGAAATTCTGCTAAGGCAGAGCACACGCAGAAAAAGGTCAGTTACTTGTACCATTATTGTTTGCCTTCCTATTTTGTCCTACCACCAGGTTGTGATTGAGAGGTCTGGCTTTTCCTGGCTGTTCCTGGTTTGCAGTCAGTCTTGCTCACCTTTAGCCATTCTGTGGAAACCTTAGAGAATGTTTGATGCTGGTTTGTTTATTTGTTCCCATTGTTGTTCTGGTGGGGTTTTTTTTTTTTTTCTGTTGTTGTTACTTTGGTTTTTGAGAAGGTTCTCACTATGTAGTTCTGGTTTATCTGGAGCTCACTACGTGAACCAGACTGCCCTTAAACTCACAGAGATTTGCCTGTCAGTGTCTCTCACATGTTGGGATTAATGGTGTGTGAAGCAACCGCCACATTAAACTTTTGATTCCGCTTTCTTAAATTAGGGGTGCTTTCAAGCCAACTCATTCCTTCTCACATGAGATCTTTATAAGGCCCTTAAGATCAAAGAACCAATGAGTACCAAGGTGAACTGGGATTGCATGTGGTAAGGGAATGGGGGCATATGCTCCAGGCCCTTCCTCAGATCAAAGGAGCTTTACACTGCTGCAGACCAGGCAGAGCTTTCAGCCTCCGTCCTACAGAGTAACATCAGAAGATGCCATGTTATCGTGACATCACACGCTCATAGGGTCACAGTCATATGCCCACACTTCTATCATGCCCACAGCAGTTTTAGAAGAAGTGCCATTCTTCTGTCCGTTACATACAACAGCAATCCCCATTTGCTCAGTGTTGGTTCTCTGCCTGTGCGGTTCCCTGACATCTCCCACTTCTGTTTTCCAAACAACTTCACAAGATTATAGAAAAGAGTGCTTACTTTTCTGTCCCACCCCCACTTTTAGAAACTTGGAATGGTGGGGGTTATTAAGCAATGCCTATATAGACTTAAGGCAGACTAAATCACACAGTGAATAATCAAGAAGTCAGGAGTAAGACATTTTCCATCCTATGTGGTAGACTAGTGTGTAACAACAGTCGTGAGGCTGAGGCAGGATCACTGAGAGTTCAAGAGCAGCTTAGACTCGAACAGTTCCCCACATTCGGGTGACCCTCAACCATAAAATTATTTTGTTGTTACTTCATAACTGTAATTTTGCTACTGTTATGAATCATAATGTAAATATGTGACCTCCAAAGGGTTCATGACTCACAGGTTGAGAACCGCTGCCAAAGTGAATTCTAGCAGGCCATCCTGGCCTCCCTATATATATATATAACAACAAAAATGCATCTCCTGAGTTTAACAGATCACTGATACTTTTGGAATGTTTCCCAGATATAGTTCTATTTACCATATTGATAAGAAGACCCTGATTACTATACCATGTTTTTTTGGCTCTAAGGTTTCTTAGAATGAGTACTACATTCATTCTTGGAAAGGTTGGAAAGGTACGCAAACAATCCCAGAGCATTCCCTGCTAAGCTGACAACCTTGGAAAAGCCAGAGTCATTTGTCTTTTGAGATGTATCCTACCAGATGTTTGGATTCTGGAAATGGTGAGCATGCTTGTTTTCCTGATGTTGACAACTCCAGTCTTTTCTACCCCAGCTCTCGTGGTTGTTACTGTCATTGCCCAGAGGAGGTTGACAAATCTATCGTTTGGCCAGGCTCTGGCTTTCAGAATTAGGTATTTAAGTAACTGCATAGAAGAATGGAATCCAATGCTGTTGATTTTGACAGAGGGAAGCTAACCAGTCTTTCAGGACCTATTGCTTTGCAGCTGTGTTTTCTGCAGGTAAACCTGGAGGATGGGCTTTAGATATGATACCTTCAGCATTCTCGAAATTTCTACAGGATCATTGGGATACTGGGCTTGGTGATAGCCAAAGTGCTACATTTCATTCTGGTAGCCACAATTACACTCTCATTAATTGTAAATAAATTTAAATTCAGCCAGGCTTGGTGGTGCACTCCTTTAATCCCAGCACTCGGGAGGCAGAGGCAGGCAGATCTCTGTGAGTTCAAGGCCAGCCTGGTCTACAAAGTGAGTCCAGAACAGCCAGGGCTACATAGAGAAACCCTGTCTTGAAAAACCAAAATAA
>CAJQZJ010037473.1:104220-142278 GCA_907164525.1 Lophiomys imhausi
GAAGAAGAAGAAGAAGAAGAAGAAGAAGAAGAAGAAGAAGAAGAAGATCCTCCCACTACATAATAATCCAAATACTAAATCTACAGAACAAAGAAAAAATATTAAAAGCTGCAAGGGAAAAAGACCAAGTAAAATATAAAGGCAGAATTATCAGAATTACACCTTACTTCTCAACAGAGACTCTAAAAGCCAGAAGAGTCTTACAGACCCTAAGAGACCACAGATCCCATCCCAGACTACAATACCCAGCAAAACTTTCAATCACCATAGATGGAGAAAACAAAATATTCCAAACAAAACCAAATTTGAAACAATATCTATCCACAAATCCAGTCCTAGAAAAGATACTAGAATACTAGAAGGGAAACTCTAACCTAAGGAGGCTAACTACATCCAAGAGAACACAGGAGCCAGGCATGGTGGTGCACACCTTTAATCCCAGCACTTGGGAGGCAGAGGCAGGCGGGACTCTGCAAGTTCAAGGACAGCCTGGTCTACAAAGTGAGTCCAGGACAGCCAGGGCTACACAGAGAAACCCTGTCTCAAAAAACAAAAACCAAAAAACAAAACAAACAAACAAAAAAAAACCTCTGACAGCACATGCTGGCGAGGTTGTGTAGAAAGGGGAACACTCCTCTGGTGGGAGTGCAAACTTGTACAACCACTTTGGAAATCAATCTGGAGAAATCTTAGAAAACTTGGAATAGCTCTACCTCAAGACCCAGCTATAGCACTCTGGGGCATATACCCAAAAGATACTCCATCATACCACAAGGACACTTCCTTAACTATGTTCACAGCAGCTTTGTTCATAATAGCCAGAAAGTGGAAACAGCCTAGATGTCCCTCAATCAAAGAATGGATAGAGAAAATGTGGTACATTTACACAGTGGAATATTACTCAGCTGTTAAAAACAATGACATCATGAAATTTGCAAGCAAATGGATGGAACCAGAAAAGATCATCCTGAGTGAGGAAACCCAGACCCAGAAAGACACACATGGTATGCACTCACTTATAAGTGGATATTAGCCATATAGTACAGGATAACCAAGCTACAACCCACAGACCCAAAGAAGGTAAAAAAAAAAAACCAAAAACAAAAAACAAGGAGGGATCAGGTGAGGTTACTTGAATCTCACTCAGAAGGGGAAATAAAATAGACATCAGAGGTGGATGGATGGAGGGAAGTGGATTGGGAGAGGGGATAGGGAGGGAACAGGTGGGATCAAGTGTGGGGAAGATGGCAGGAGAAAGAACTGGAGTTGGTTGTGGGGGAAGCAGCTGTAGGACCAGTCAGAAACTTAGGACAAGGGAAACTCCCAGGAGTCTATGAGGGTGATCTCAGCTAAGACTCCTAGCAACAGAGGATATGGAACCTGAAATGGCCACCTCCTGTAACCAGGCAAGACTTCCAATGGAGGCATGGGGACACCAAACCACCCACAAAACCTTCAACCTAAAATTTATGCTATCTACAAGAAGTTCAGAGATAAAGATGGAACAGAAATTGAGGGCATGGCCAACCAATGACTAGCCCAAGTTGAGACCCATCCTATGAGAGACAGCCAAACCCTGACACTATTAATCATATTCTGCTATACTTGCAGCAAGAGGCTAGCATACCTGTCCTTTGAGAGGCTTTACCCAGGAACTGATGGAAACAGATACAGAGATCCACAGCCAAACATTAGGCAGAGGTCAGAGAATCTTGTGGAAGAAGGGGACTAAGGATTGAAGGAACCAGAGAGGTCCAGGACACCACAAGAAAACCTTCTAAATCAACTAACCTGGGCCCATAGGGGCTCACAGAGACTAAACCACCAACCAAAGAGCATGCCTGGGAAACACCTAGGTCCCCTATACATATATAAGAGATGTGCAGCTTGGTCTTCATGTGGGTCCCCTAACAACTGGAGCAGGGACTATCTCTGACTCTGTTGCTTGCCTTTGGATCCCTTTCCCCTAACTGGGCTGCCTTGTCTAGCCTCAATAGGAAAAGATGTGCCCAGTCTTCCTGCAACTTGATATGCCAAGGGTGGTTGATATATGTTCGAGGACTCTCCTCTGAGGAGAAAGGGAAGGAGGAATGGGGGAAGAGGAGAGAAAAGGACTTGGAGGAGAAGAGGGAGGGAAGCTGTGATCTGGATGTAAAGTAAATTAATTAATTAATTAATTAATTAACTTTAATTTAAGAGCACATACTGTTCTTATAGAAGACTCAAGTTTGGTTTCCAGTGGCTCACAGCTGCCTGCATCTCCAGCTTCAGGAAGATCGAATGCCTGTGGCTCAAACTTACACATAACTAAAAATAGTAAAAAGAAACCTTAAAAAAAACCATGATTGTGGGATGGGGTATAGTAGGGCAAGACCCATGTTCATCTTGGGCTATCTTTAGTCTTTTCTGACAGCTATTTGATACAGACTTCACATGTGACACAACAGCATGCATTCCCTAGCTTAAAATCCTTAACTCCCATCAACCCTAAACTAGCAATGTGATAAAAATCAACTTCCAAATTCTTGTTTTTTCCATAGCCGAACTATCTGGTGATCCCACTCATGTCTTCTCTAAGTAAATTGATTTATAACTTTCTCTTCTATGACTCTAAGAATGCATGCAACTTTTTCCATGGTGGAGCTGTTTTTCAGGCTAAATTGAGTTTGAATTCCTGGGCCATATTCATTCATATTTGGCTCAGAATAAATTGGTTAAAATTATTTCCTTAAAGCAGAGTTGATGTTTTTATATATTGACAATAAACATGTCACTAAAGTTCCTATAACACAGTAATATTTTTAAAAGTTTTAAGTGCCAAGTATTACAGTATTAGTTATAGAAGGCTATAAACAGGAAGATTAAATGGCTATATATTGCATTTATAATCACATATGTCTTAGACTTTAGGCTATTTTGGGTTACTAAGGTTACTTTCTACTTTCTTGTCCGTCACAAGCACAATTACGAGCTTTATTATCCCTTCCTTTATTCTTGTAAACCAATTCCTTTGTCATTAATACTCAAGAAACATTTCTGAGTTGGGCAGTGGTGGTGCATCCCTTTAAGTCCAGCACTTAGGAAGCAGAGGCAGGCGGATCTCTGAGTTTCAGGCCGACCTGATCTACAAAGAGAGTTCCAGGACAGCCAGGGCTACACAGACAAAACCCTGTCTTGAAAAAAAAAAAAAAATGAGGACTGAAGAGATGGCTCAGTGGTTAAGAGCACCAACTGTTTTTGTAAAAGACCAGGGTGCAAATCTCAGCACTCACATGGCAGTTCACAACTGTCTGTAATTCCAGTTCCAGGAGTTTGACACCTTCACCCAGATATACATGGAGGCAGAACATCAAAGTAAATTAAAAAAAAAAAAGATGTTGAGACCTGCTTTAGCCTCTTTAGCATAACTGCAGCCATTTTTGTCTTCAGTCTCCATTTTAGCTGTACGATGAAATTACTCATACTTGGTTACTTTGTTACCTTGGCACTCTGAAGAGTCCTCAACTACAGCACCACTTGGGAGCAATCAAATTGAAGGTCAGTTAGAAATGCTTTGTCTAGCTAGTTGTCAAAATGATGTAGCGCTGCCATCCCCTGCTTCCCACACTTGGTTACCCGGTTGTTACCTGGATGCAGTTTGTTTTATACATGAACCTGGTTCCTACCTGAATGTGGTTTGTTTCCTAGACCTGGTTACTTGGTTGTTACCTGATTTTTTTTTTCTTATAAAAAAGCTTGCCTTGGAAGCAAACTGATGTCATAGTTAGGTTCCCAGACCTCTCTGTGACCCTGATCATGCTGGCTATGATCAGTCTTGGGGTGTGCGTTCTATAAATCATCAATATCTGACTGAGATTGGTGACTAAGTGGATTGTGTGGCTATTCTTGGACTCTAACATTTCAGGTCCCATCGATATTGGACTATAACATTTGGAAGTTCCACCGAGATGGGACTCTAACAAAAGATATCTGTCTGGGCCTTTGTTCCTCTGACATTTAGCCCTAGGAGTGAAACAGGACCTATGGCATGGGCTTGTTTGTTTGTCTGTTTGTTTTGGTATACATAAGCTCTTGGTGTCTCATACTGTTTTTTACAGACTTCTCCAGCTTTGCCAAGATGTCAATACTTCTATTTCCAGGACTGAAGACTGGATTTCTCTGACAGCTGAGCCACTGTAGTTCTGGACCCTTGGTCAGAATCTAAACAGCAGTGTGGTGGCTGTTCTTGGTTGTCAGCTTGATTACATCTGGAATTAACTAAAAACCCAAGCAGCTGGGCCCAGCTGTGAGGGAGTTTTCTATATCTAGATCATTAGATTTAGGAAGGCCTGCCCTAAATCTGGGCCACACCTGGTGGTGGCAGCCTATAGAAAGGATGTGAAAGAAGAAGCCTCTGCTCTTTACTTGCTTGCCCTCATGCTCACTAGCAAGTTCATGTACCCTGCTCCTGAGGCTTTCCTTCATTGATATTAGAGCCTGCTTCTTCAGGATGTTGATGTATATTAAAGACGAGCAGAGATATTCAGCTTCAAGAACTGAACAACCATTAGATTGGTTCCTTCCTGGATCTTCTGTCAGGAGACAGCTCTTGGTGGAGTAGCTAGACATTGCCCTGTAAGCCAGTGTAATAAAACCCATATATATGAATATATATATGTAAAATCTTGGGACAGATTGGACATGCCTGCATAGTTTCTCCATGTGTATCTGGCGCCTGCTGGTGGCAAAACATATGAACTTTGCTCACGTTTCTTTTGCTGGGTTTTGAAAATGATAACCAAGTATGCAAGCTCTAAATCTGAAGTGAGATAAACTGAAGCTTCAGTGGTTTTTTTTTAGTTGCATTTGTCCTTGAAACTCTGACCACAAGGCACATGCATGCATGCACATACACACTCAACATACACACACATGTTGGGGATGGAGCTCACAGCCCTGAAAGAAAATAGTGGCTATGTTAGATTGGTTGTCTAGATGGAAACATAGGATTCTCTAATTTTTTTTTAAGTGACAAAGCACCAAGCCAGATCTATTAGAAAAACCTTGCAAAGCTGAAAACACATGAGCTTCAGACTTATACTGGAGGTTAATAGGTGACTTTGATACACAAAATATTGTATAGTGTGAATTTCTGGGAAAAGTCATTCAAAGTTGTATTAATTATCCAGCAAGCTCCGTTCAGGATTTTTTTTTTTTTTTGGCTTTTTGAGACAGGGTTTCTCTGTGTAACAGCTCTGGCTGTCCTGGACTTGCTTTGTAGACCAGGCTGGCCTCTAACTCACAGAGATCCACCTGCCTCTGCCTCCCAAGTGCTGGGATTAAAAGCGTGTGCCACCACGCCCGGCTCCGTTCATGATTTTTGTTTTTAAGGTAATCACTTAGAATGATGCTAAATGCCTGCTCAAGAAAGATTTTATAAAGATCAAGACAAATGCATTTCAATTAAAAGACAATCACAAATCTCATTTGTATCACTGTGCAACATCTGGTCTGGGAGAATGAAATGGACATTTCCAATCCTAGTGGCTTAAGTAAGTTCTGGTGTAAAAATTCTATTAAATATTTATTCAGAAAGAATAATTAGACTCTTTGTTGCTTTGTGTTTATATTGCTTCATGTATTTCTGTGCTTCTTCCTTTTTCCTGTTTTCCTTCTTTGTAACTGTTACTGTATTGATTGTTACTCTATTTCTCTAAGTCTTTCAACCAATTCAACATTATCTCATAGGATTGGGAGTCAGATTCTGGGTTTCCTGAGAATCTCCCTCCTCACAACCTTTTAATTAGCATAACCATTAGGTAGTGTATTCCAGAAAATGTGACTTAATAACCAAAGTTGCCATGGTTTTGGAGCTTCTAGGAAGGTAGTTGCCTTTCTTGGCTTGGCTTTGGAGTATGCGCCCAAACATGCCTGGTTTTGCTTTCTTTTCATTGGACAATGCTGCCTACGCCATGTCCGCTATAGCTGCCACATTGCCCAAGACCTCAATTAACATGACCTTCTGTAGATCTGGCAAGTGAATATCTAAGGCATTCTACCCAGTAAACAATGTCCTGCGCCTATCAAGTGCTGAGCTCAAAACAAGCTGAAGGGTTTTTAGTGGGACACAGCCAAAATTAAATATATATATATATATATATATATATATATATATACATATACATATACATATATTTTTAGCTATGGGGCCATCTGAGAAAGCCTTCAGCTGTGAGTTTAGTAACTTCTGTTATGACAATTTTGGGGATTGATTTTGCCATTTAAAATGTCCACCTTCTGAAATGTGACTTCACTCTGCAGACCATGAATCATAAAAAAACAAAAAACAACAACAACAAAAAAGAAAGTGAAGAAAGCTAACAAAGGAACAAATAGTAGGTCTCCCAAAATTCAAATGAGAATCATTAAGGGGCTACAGGCAAAAAGACAAAATAAACAAACAAACAAAAAAACTTAATTGTTGGGAAATCTGCTCTTACTTTTCAAAGATGTCTTGATCAGAAACTGCTTTCCTGTGTCGTCTGAGGCTATGAGATTGTGGTGGTTGGAATGAGACCCCACCCCCACCCCATAGGCTCAGACATTTGAATTCTTGGCTCCCAGTTGATGGTACTGCTTCAGGAGACTTGGAATGTGTGGCCTTGCTGGATTAAATGTGTCGCTGGGGTCAGGCTTTGAGGTTCCAAAACTCCTGCAATTTCTAGTTTGTTCCCTCTGCTTCGTACTTGTGGCTCAAAATTTGAGTTCTTAGCTGCTACTCCTGGCACCATGCTTTCCCTCCACCATTATGGATTCTAACTCTCTGGGACCATTGGCAAAAACAAACCCCTTTTTTCCTCTCAGTTGTCTTGGTCATGGTGTTTCAGCACAGCAATGGAAAAGTTAACCAATACAGATATTTTCTACTAAAGCCAGAAAAGTGCTCTCCATGCACTCAAGCAAACATTGACACATATGATTATGCTCTTACTGATTTAAGGGCAAATGCAGTTATTACAGTGGTGGAAGAGTTGGAGAACCAAGTCTAACCCATTTCAGACAGAGAGGTGGCCCATTTCAAGGAAAGTGCTGAGATTATCTCAGCTGTCTGTGACTCGGACTTCAGCACCATGCGAATTGCTGTATATCACAAAAGCTACATCGTGGAAGGGTTTAAGAGCCATCAAAGAGAAAGCCAGGGACTATGGAATCAGCTCAGTGGTACATAGGAAAGGCACTGGACTCAGTCCCAAACACTGCAAACCTGTTGGCTATGCTTAGGGGAATTGTATTTTCAAACAGATCTTATTGCTTTTCTCTTCTATTTATATTGCTATATTCTTATATAAGATACAAGAACTTTCAAGTTTACAAATAGGTCTGCTTCTAAAATAAAATGGGGTTGTAACAGTTTTCTTCAACTCAAACCCCACTTTTCCAAGCACTATTGATATAAATGCTGACTTGGTTCCAAGTTCAACCCACAGATCTTATTTAGTCTTAAATGTTGAGGAAATGCTGAGTCTTTGCAGAAGAAAACAACAGAATGTAGTTGAAGACAAATAACCAAAAGCAAAAAGGAGACTGAATAATTACTTAAAATTTTTCCATCTAATGTAAGTGCTTGAAGTCACATGTTTAACTGGGGATGGTGAGGAAATGGACAGGATCTATGGTATCATCAATGGTTGAGGGAGGATCCTGGGCTTATTGATGAGGTATGGAATTTGTTGTTCCTGGTATATTAATTTGAATTTACTGTTAGCCTTCTGCTAGTATTTCAGTGTTCTCTTCACAGAACTCAGTAATTGGCTGGATTCCTTGTCAGAGAAGCTCAATGAACTCTTGCTCAGCACTACATCCATTGGTAGACACATAGGAACTGTTGAATGAACCCAAGATCAAGATGTTGATAGAGGTAATTTCTTCAAAGGTGTCTCTCTTTGGTCTACAAATAGCTATTTTCTCCCTGGGTTTCCCCACAGTTTCCTCATCATCTGGCTCCTGTTCACAGTAGAAATAGAAACCTGGATTAGACAACATGTCTCAGGAAGTAGTTCATGAATTCTGTTCACACTATAAAATCAGTAAGGACTACTTTTCAGTTTCCATTTACAAAGTCAATACTGAAAGTTTCTTAAAGTTTTTTTTTTCAAAAAGAGGACATTTGATAACTTCTAGTAACTCTGCATAAAATCTTGGATCATGATGTTCAAATGCTTATCACTTTTATACCCAATATAGGCACGCCGTGCATGTGCGTGTGCGCGTGCATATATATGCATGTGCGTGTGTGTGTGTGTGTGTGTGTGTGTGTGTGTGTGTGTGTGTGTTGGTATGTGTTTGCTTTTGGACATTTGGATGCTGGAGATTGCAGCCAGGGCTTCATATGTGCTAGATAGACACTAAGCTGTAACAGCTCCATAGCCTTGGGTTTCAATCACTACACAGGTTTAGCTTGCTTTCATTTAGTTATATATTCTTCCATTTGTGCCTATGGTGGACCATTGGCTAAAGACAAGAAACATGAGAAAAAGATGATAAGTTGATAGCAATTCTGAAAGTTACTGTTTTATGGGCTAATTCTTATGACTTTCCCCCAAATTCTTATAGTGAAATCCTAAGTCCCAGTATGCTCCAGGAAGTCTGTGTTTGGAGATAGGACTGTGGTAATTCAATTGTAAAAGGATCACTGGAATGGGCTCTAACCCACCATGGGTGGGTATCCTCAATAAACAGAAGAAAATTGGACACAGATATGAACAAAGAAAAAACTGTGGGGGAACCCACGGAGAAAAGAGCTATCTGTAGACCAAGGAGAGACACCTTTGACGAAATCACCTCTGTCAACATCTTGATCTTGGGTGTCTCTCTTGAAGAATTATAAAGGAGAAACCAAGCATGTGGTGGTTCATTGTCATAGTGTTAATGCATTAATACATTGTCTGACGTTATTTTTTTTTTTTTACAAGATTCTTTCTTGTTTCTTGGTTTCTTAGACAGAGTCCTGCTGTAAGTGCCAGATGAGCCTTGCATACTGGGGTTGCAGAAGCGTGCCACCATCTATCCTTTACAAGACTGGAATTCACTCTGTAGACCAGGCTAACCTTGAACTCATAGAGATCTGCCTGCCTCTGCCTTCTCAGTACTGAGATTAAACGTATGCACAACCATGCCTGGTCTTTATAAGATTCTTACACGACAACAATGTGATTAAAAAAAAAATGCTATGCTGTGCTGTCTTTTAGAGTTTATTAATCAGTGATAAAACTGAAAGTATAGTGACAGCTATATCCAATTTACAACCATGTTTATTTGGGGAAATGGAATATACATTTTGCTATGTTATTTGTGAAGCAAGTATAGAGAAGTGACAGAATTTTCTTCTAATGTTATTAGGTAGAAACAAAATACTAACATGAATATAAGCAAATTTATTTTTATGTTGCAAAACACAAGAACACAAACCACAATAGAAAAGGAGTTTTTGTCTGTTTCTATATCATAACACATGTAAATTGCTTTTGACATTTTAAAATACATTCATCGTTCAAACAAAACATCCTGGAATATTATATTTAAATGTGCTTGACAAAAAAAGTTTGTATTACATACTTTAAACAGCATGCATTACTCAAAGGGTTAAAAGCAATTTCCTTCACTTTAAATAATATTAACTATTGCATAACTTTTACCTTAAAATATGAGGCCTGCATTAGGAAGCTACTGAGACAGTTCTCAGTGTTCTATATCTTCTGGTGTTCAGGTATTAATCTCTTCTTCTCTGACTGTTAGTTGGATCTAACAACTTGCTTGGAATTAACAGAGTAAAAAGGGAAGTACAGAGAGGTTTCATATCAATGAGCAACACGATTTCTACCAAGTCTTCAAGTATGAGGGCATAAGAAGTACTCCACACTGAACTATTCTTATAGCCTGTGTCTCTCCTCGCTGCCTTTCTCCCTCCCCATCTCTTTCTGGCTATCTCTTTCCTTTACTCACACTGAAGGAAGTAACCTGCTATGCTGTAAGTTACGAATTACTCCCTAGAGAGCCCAACATGGTAAGGAATTGATGTTTTTTTGTCAACAGCCATTAAAAAAAAAAAAAAAACCCTGAATCTTTCTAACACCGTGACCAAAAGCAAGTTATGTAAGACAATGTTTATGTAGCTTACACTTCCAGATTATAGTCTGTCGCTGGAGGAAGTCACACAGGAACTCAAGCAGGGAAGGATCCTGGAGGCAGGAGCTGATGCAGAGGCCATGGAGGAGTGCTGCTTACTGAACTGCTCCTTGTGGCTTGCTCAGTCTGCTGCTCTAAAGAACCCAGGGGCACCAGCCCAGGAGGGGCACAGCCCAGAGTGAGTTGGGCCTTCTTCCATCAATCATCAGTCAAAAAAGTGCCCCACAGGCCAATTTGATGGGGTTATTTTCTTAATTGACACTCCCTCTTCTCAAATGACTCTAGCTTGTGACAAGTTGTCATAAAGCTAGTTGGCACACTCTCCAGGTTGAGTCCTAAGATGAGACATTATGCCATAGCCTGGGTCTTGCGCAAGACCCTGAGCCAAAGCCAACCAGATAAACCATGTTCAAATGCCTGACCCACAGACACTATGTAATTAATAAATACTGTTTTAAGTTGCTTTGGATGTAATAAGCAATAGGTAGATTCACTAAAATAATGAGCAGAAATGCCTCTCACTTAGCAACAATTTTTAATTATGTACCAGAAAAAGAATGAGATAATAGTTCAATAACTTCTAAATGAGATACAGATTATATGTTAATATGAAAGATACATAAATTCATAATGAGCTAGGCAGTGACTTTCTTTTTGAATTATTTATTTTAGTTTTATGTACATTGGTGTTTTGACTTCATGTATAAGTCTGTTTGAGGGTGTCGAATCCTCTGGAACAGGAGTTACAGACAGTTGTGAGCTGCCATGTGGGTGCTGGGAATTGAACTCAGGTCCTCTGGAAGGGCAGCCAGTACTCTTAACCACTGAGCCATCTCTCCAGCCCTGGCGTGCCTTTCTTTAAGAGAACTTTAAGTGGTACATTCAGGGATTATTACAAAAGGAACAATCATTTCTGCTAGGCCTCAGTCAAATGGGTTAGATTCTGGTTAAAAGTTCAGGTTTCTCTGGCCTACATACAGTAAGCCATGTTTTAACACAGACCCCACTCAGCCACTGTAATCCAGTGTTCCTCAAAGTCTGGGAAATTTTTCTCTTTTGGGGAGATATTTACGTATTCAGCTCTTCTAAACCCTGTCTGTGCATCAGACTTCTCTTTGGGAGTTCATTCCAAGCTTCTTGAATCAGAGTCGCCAAGGACAAGCCAGCCAATCTGTATTTTTTAAGCTGCTCAGTTCGTTCTGAAGAAATTCTCAGAGAACAAGCCAGGATTTGTCAGTAAATATCACTGAATCATTTTTGGTCTGTGCCACCCACTCATTCTGTTCAAAACACTCACTCGGAAAGCAGTGCTTGTACTAAGTATCCCACATATTACTGATAGACAACCAGCTCCCCCACAGTTCTGATCACATGCACTAGGGAAGAGAACAAAAGGATGCACTAGAGGGTAAGGACCTTGAGCTATAACTGATGGACTTCAGTGTGGGAGTGAAGCGTGGAAATACAGTACATTCCCACCACTCAGGCCACACGGAGCCTGGGAGAAAACAAGGACCGAGTGATTCACAGTATCTGGAAATCAGTGTTCTCAGGGGTGTGTTGATGTGTGCCAAAAAGTTGGGCCTGCATATGACTTGGCCCCTGATCTTCTATTTTATTCAGGTGACTAGGCTGACAATATCTGTGAGAGGAACAACAATGAGAAGCACCATTTCTGGAGTCTTGCTACAACCAAGTCCTAAGCTAACTAAGGCTAGAATGTGCATGGACTTAAAAATCTTCCTGCCTTCCACTCCGGCTTATGCTACTGGTTTACATCATCATAACAGGCAAGATACATGGGCACAAACCTTCCATTATCACTTTAAAAGAAGTACACTTCTTTTAGGGAAGTACACACCTTTTAGGGAACTAGGGCTCAATGAGATTGAGTGGCTAGAGCTACGTGTCTAGCCTGGAACTCATTATGAAGACCAAGTTGGCCTTGAACTCACTCACGAAGATCCACCTGTCTGCTTCCCCAGTGCTTGCCAGGTCTCAGCCTTGAGGTTCCAGCCCTTTTAGACACAGAATAACTTGATTCTGGTATAATCAGGAGGAGATGAGTGTCTTGTGTTCTCTCTTTTAACATTTTTTTTTCTAAGAAAAAAAAAAACCCTGAAACTATAATTGTTTTGGGAGTACGTTTTGACTGGGCCTTTGTATCTAGGACACAGAGAACAACACAGAGAGTAAGTTTACTCAACAGTATCAGGTGGGCAAGTAACCCCCATCTCTCTCAGGCACAGAACCTGACCCTTGGAGCCTTTCCCTGGGTGTGTTGAAATGTATTGGGGAAAGAAGTGTTCCACTGGGCTTGGAAATGCCACTCTGTCCTTCCCTGGTGCATAAGTGTTCTCTGCTGCTCAGGGCCACAAAACTGATGCTGGGCAACTTACCTGACTGGGCCAGCCCTTAAGAGGTCCTTAAATGTGGTTTCTTTGGATAAGCAACCAAAAGCTTAGAAGAAAAGATTTCGGAACTCCTTAATTCCTAGTATTTAAAGAAGAATGGCAGTCACAACAGTTTATATTCCTGTACTCTAGAAGGCAGGGGACACTGAAGATGACTTCAATAGGGACAGGAATTTAAACTCTTCTTCCCCCAGACATGGTACTTACCTGAAATTTCACTTACTCATAACATCTGTTTTCCTGGTTTCAGAAGAGCAATAATTAGGTCCTATGCAAGACAAGAGGTTTCACATACCTGGAGTTTACCATTCTACCACCCTGAGGAAGTTGTACATAATTAGTTTGGGGACTTAAAAAACTCTGGGAACTTAAAAGAAATTATAAAATTAAACCAACTCCAGCTAGTGCTCTGAAGACAAAACCAAAGTGGAGTTAGCCTGAGGGTCATAGTCCATGTTGAATAATGGGGGCTAAGGCTACAGCAGAGTTTCCCAAGGGTTCTGTGCAAACCTGTGAGGGCCTCCAGGAGAACACAGCTCCCTAGATGGTGGTTAAGCTCAGGAGCATGGAGGGTCACTTCTAGGACCTTAATAGCTGATCTGGGGTTTCCTCACATTCCTCACATTTGATGCTCAGTTATTCACAGCCTAAAATGAGGCAGAAATCTCCCAGGTAACAACCTAGAGTCATGTCGAAACAAGTGGTCCTAGGACCTGAGGAAATTTTCTGGGTTCTAAGAAAACCTTCTGATCCCTGTGGATGTAGTTCTTGAATTTTGGTATTGTTCTCAGATGGCTTCTGGGGTGAGGAAACATGATGGCCAGTTTCTACTGTCAAATCAATTGGGTTTGTGATTAATTAGGAGATATGCCTCTGGGGCATGTCTGTGAAAGCATTTCCACTGAAGTTTAAGTAAGATAGGAAAATGTATCCTGAATGCTAGTTGTGCCATTCTGTGACCTGGGGTCTTGCACTGAATCAACACACACACACACACACACACACACACACACACACACACACACACACACACAGAGAGAGAGAGAGAGAGAGAGAGAGAGAGAGAGAGAGAGAGAGAGAGAGAGAGAGAGAGTAATTGACCTGGCTGGACCAATGTGACCAGTAAACCCCTGATCCTGCAGTTGTAATTTCCCTGCCATGATATATTGCAGCACCTCAATCTATGAGCAAAAGTAAGCCCTTGCTTCCTTCTTTAAGTTGCCTTTGTCAGACATTTTGCTGCAACATTGAGAAAAGTAACTAATATGGGCCTCCAGGCAAGTACTGTTTTTAAAGAAGAGAAAAGACATAGCTGGATCCTTTGCTAAACGACATATAGTTTCTGGCCCGTGTTTGAAACACTAAGAGATAATAAAGTGGCTCAGGGTACACATGCATGTGTGTGCACTGTCCTATGTGTACAGCTCAGGTGAGGAGGATACTAACTAACAAATCTTAATTAAAGCAGTACCATCAAACATTGGGAAGGGTTGTTTTCTACTTTGCCTGCACTCACAGGGTGATGCCTAGGTTGTTACATTAGATTTGTGGGATTATAGGTTTTGACTACAGGATTTGTTCACTCTAATTAAAGTTTTAGGACTCCTAGGAGACCAGCTATAGCTTTCACAAAATAAATCTCGAAAATAGGTAGATAGATAGATAGATAGATAGATAGATAGATAGATAGATAGATAGAGAAAAGTGCCCTCTATGGATGTGCTCTCAGTTACAGCTTCCTAGATTGGAAGGTTCTAGCCACCATCATGTAGTTGTGGCCTTTCTCTTTTGGCCACAAAAACCCAGTTATTGATTTGGTAAAATTTACTACAACACAATACCCTGGGCTTTTTGTTTGTTTGCGTTTTTTTTTGTTTGTTTCGTTTTGTTTGTTTTGGTTTTGGTTTTGGTTTTTTGACACAGGGTTTCTCTGTATATCAGCCATGACTGTCCTGGACTCAATGTTTGTAGATCAGGCTAGCCTCACACTCAGAGATCTGCCTGCCTCTGCCCCCCAAGTGCTGGGATTAAAGGCTTGTACCATCAAGCCCAGCTCACAATACCTTTTTTTTTTTAAGACATATGGCTTAAGATATGGAGGCTGTACTGTCTTTACCTCATGACCACTTACTTGTTCACTTGAACTCTGCACATGAGAGCCTGTGTGTCTGATTGCCCTCTTCCTTGACAACGGTAGGCAAAACCATAACCCTTAAAAGATTTTTGACCTTGAGGGAGATCTGATTAGGTTTCTGGGAAGGCTAAAAAGCAAGTCCTCTAGCTCAAGGCCAGTTTCCCCACTACCCTGCTCCTTATAGGGAGGAGATAACATGGCTGTGTTCCCAGCTCCAAGCCGCAGAGTTATAAAGTGAGAGGAGAAAAACCAAGTCAGGAAGTCAGCCAGTACCACTTGGACCATCGTGGCTTCCCAGCCTTCAAGCCTCGTCTGAGTTCTGGGCCAAGGGTCTCAGCTCCCTGTGGTACACAGTCACCTAGAAGTCCCACTGGCACCCACAAGCTCAGAAAGTCCAAGCTGACCTGTTACTTGTCACCATCACTCTTACCTACATGTGTTCTTTGCCTCCACTGACACTATCACCACAGGCCCAAGCAGAAACGTCAGGATAATTGTCACCTTCCCCACCCTTCCTTGACCCTATGACAGCAAGCCCTGTGGTTTCTACATATTGCCATGCATCTGAAGCCATCCCTTCCTCTCAGAGCCCACTGCCACATTCTCTGGAACAAAGAAATTTCCTCTCTTGCCTGGACCAGCCCAATCAGATGATCAACCTGCCTTCAGGCTGTCAGGCTCTCCCCTCTCTGTCTGGCCTTTTCCATACTCTGGTGTTATGAAAGTTTACTTCCTGTTCTGTTCTCTCCTGCATTGACAGAAACTCAGGGGCTTCTTGTTGTCACCAAACAAAACCCTTGTTTTGCCCAAAGAAGCTTTGAATAGGTTGCTCCGGCCACGTTGTCCAAGGTTCCAGCACAGACCACAATTGTATGTCCCTGCTTCCAGTTGTACTCCACCAAATTCACCCAAAGAACACACATAAAGCTCACTCACATAGCAGCCCAACACCCAGAGCATCCTTCACGTACTCCACCATCTCCCCTGCTGATACTCTCCATTCGTCCCTCAATATTCAGCTAACCTTTTTATTTTTTTTTTCTGTTTTTGTTTTTTTTTTTTTTAAGACACGGTTTCTCTGTGTAGCCTTGGCTGTCCTGGAACTAACTCTGTAGACTAGCCTGGCCTCAAACTCATGGAGGTCTTCCTGCCTCTGCCACCCGAGTGCTTGGATTAAAGGAGCGTGCCACCACTGCCTGGTTCAGCTGACCTCTTTATGTGTGAATCTTTCTTTAAGTTTACCAAATATGAGGTTTGTCACCACCACTGTCCCATGAATCAGGTATTGTTATGGTTAAAATATACCATGTTCTCCATAGACGTGTGTGTTGACTACTTGGTCCCCAAGATCAGGCACATTTTGCCTCAGTATATACCCACAGAGTGGGATTCCTGAAGTAAAATCTCAAAGCCGTGAGCTAAAATAAATGTATTTCTTCCTTTAAGTTATTCTCTTAGATATTTGGATCACAGCAAAAACAAAAGCAACTAATCCAGGAATCCTGGAGGCTGCCATCTGATTTCACAGGATAATCTGGAATGCCATGCAGTGTTTAGTAGGGTCAGTTTCCTAGCAGGGAGCCCTTGATGTGGCAATGAATGAAGCTATGAGGGTGAAGTCAGAGATACAATGGGAATTCCCACAATGCTTTCTTTATATTCTGAGAATTTGGGACATCAACTAAGGGAAGACTTGGGCAAAAAATAGATTTAGCACCGGGTGTGGTGGCACACACCTTTAATCCCAGCACTTGGGAGGCAGAGGCAGGCGGAACTCTATGAGTTCAAGACTAGCCTGGTCTATAGAGTGAGTTCCAGGACAGCCAGGGCTACACAGAGAAACCCTGTCTCGAAAAAGAAAAGAATGGACTTAGCTCACAAGAAAGGCATTCACTGTGTACCCAGATGTGAAGCTATAGGATTTGATGCTTGCTTTGCTGAATTTTAGTCTTGCTCTGATTCAGAATTTCTTTGGCATTCATGTATTCATCCCTTTTAGAATGGGGATAATTATTGTGTGTTATTGTACCTTAGAAGTCCATGACTTATTTTCATTTAAAGGTGACTTCAAGCCGGGCAGTGGTGGCGCACGCCTTTAATCCCAGCACTTGGGAGGCAGAGGCAGGCGGATCTTTGCGAGTTCGAGGCCAGCCTGGTCTACAAATTGAGTCCAGGACAGCCAGGGCTACACAGAGAAACCCTGTCTCGAAAAACCAAAAATAAAAAAAAATAAAGGTGACTTCAGCCAAGAGACTGTTCTGAGTCTCTATTGAGACTCTGAACTTAGACATTTGAAAAACTTGTAACAGTTAAGACTTTGGGGACAATTGGAGATAAACTAAATGCATTCTGTATCATAAGATGGCCATGAGTCCTTGTAAGCCAAGGACAAAATGTTACAGCTTGAGTACACAGACACCCTTATACTCTTATGTGATTTGAATTCTTGGTTCCCAATTGCTAACACTGACTTGGGAGTTTCTGGAAATGTTACGAGGTGATGGCTACATGGGGACATGCCTTTGAAGGTTATACTTGGAGCTCAGTCCCTTTTGCCTTGCTCCCTATTTGCTATGAAGTGAGCAGCACATTTTTACAGCCATGATACATACTCTTCCCAAGCGCATGAGTCCAAGTAACCAGAGAATGAACCTTCTGAAAGAGCAAGCTAAAACAAATCCCTCTTCTTTCCAGTTGCTTCTCTCAGGTGTTTGGTCACCTTGGCGGAAGTCTAACTAATCCAGGCATATTCTGCTCCACAAAACCTATGGATCTATGAGACTTAATGTGTGTCTCATTTCCTCCACTAGACATAGAGTCCCCAAGGTTTGCCCAGAACATGACTGGGTTCCCCTTTGTATTTTCAGAACTGAGAACAGTATCTGATTTACAGTAGATACTACAATTCAGAAACTGAGAGTCACTGCAAATACCATTCCCTTCATCTGCAGTTCCATTTTCTCTAATCTTTATTTATTGTTTTTCAATATTCCATTCATGTGGCCTAAGAAGACTTTCCTACTGATTGTTTTTTTTATTAATTACTTTTTATTTTGTGCTGCTGATTTTGGAACCCAGGACCTGGCACATGCTAGGCAAGTGATCTACCCCTTAGCTACATCCTAAGCAAGGAAGACTTTCCTAATAAACTTTACTCTTCTTTTATTTGGTGTCCCCCTCAGTAATAACAAAGCTATAGCTTCTATCACAGTTGTTGGTAACATAATTTTGTCTCCCAGAGTCTTAGTATAATGTTCCCTTTCAAAATCCTTCTCCCATGTGTTTGCTGACTCTTCAGGAGGGGAATTCCACAGCTACTGTTTTACCTCTTGCCAACATAGCTTTTTCCAGTTTGTAAACATTTATTTCCCCCTAGTTAAGAGTGGCCTGGAATTCTGACTCATGGCTTGAGATCCTACACAGTAGTGTAAATCTTTAGTTTCTCCACTGCATGAAATGCTTAGTCTCACCTTGACCAAAAAAGGGTTACCTGACTGGGCCTCCGAAGACAATTTCTTTTTCTCTTTCTGCTGTGCTTACATACATATTGCACAGCACCAAGAACAGAAAGCACACGTGTCTATCTATACATTGAACCCAGTCAGGATTGTGCTGCAATGACCACATGGAGATCAATAAATGCACCTTCATAGGCTACTCTTTCAGCAGCCAGTACATAGCAGGTTAGTTAAAATGATGAAATAGGGCAGCACATGCATTTGGTGCCAAATTCTGGCTCTATAGTTTGTGGGTTGTGTACCTTTGGCCCTTAGTCTGACAATCTATAGAGCAAGGAGAATAATGGTTCCTCCCTTGTGAGCTGTGAGGAATACATGAGTCAGTCATTTTCTGGCAGTGTGGTTTCTCAGTGCCATGGATTACTATTTCCCCCATCATTCTCCCTGAAGTGTAAGATCCTTATCTTTCCGTTGTTGTTCTCAGTCACAGAAAATTCCACCGGGGCAGCTGGGAGCTCACCAAATAAAGCTTTCAACACCAACGTGGTATAAGCCAAGACAAGCAGTAGGAATCTAAAGGAAGAGGATGCCAGATAAAACTGAAGGAACAGGCAAGTGGTCCTTTAGAACAGCTGCAGGATATGAAGGTAAAATAGGATTGAGTCAGTATGCTTCCTCTTCCTCAAGGCTCCCAAACTCCCACTTTTCTAAGGACTAGAATCAAGCAGTCAAGCCTCAGGGCAGCAGGTGGTAAGAGTTACCTTCAGTAGGAGTGAGTTCAGAACTAAGAAGTCAACAGCACTCTTTCTTCCCAAAGTAGTTCCCAGATGGACCTTGGGAAGATGAACCATTTGCTCACAGTTAAGTCTGTACTTTTTACCTTGTAAGGGTTTATCACTCGAATGTGTAGTATTTCAAATAGACCAGAGTAGGAAATTGAATGATGAGTTGATTTTGTAGACATCGATCTCACAGATAGATCCTAGTCTTGGATTGCTTGATTTCCACCTCAGGAGCCAATAAGAGTCTTGTATTTTGCTTTCTGTGGTGGCTTTTGGTCAAACTTTGGGGTCTCATCATTTTTGTTCAAACACGATCACAGTGCCAAATGGGTACGATACTGTCATTCAGTGAGTGGAAAACAGCTGTCTCCATGGTTTGGCCTGACCAAGATCTAAAGTAGTTCTAATATTTAGCCAAAGGTTATGGCCAGATGGCATGTGAAATGTGTATGTGTGTTTGTATCTGTTGTTTTTCTTGTCACTGAGAACAAATATTTGACAAGAAGTGTCTTACAGGAAAAAAAGATTTCACTTAGCTTGCAGTTTCATAGTCAAGGAGGTGTGGGGGAGAGGTACTCCCAGAACAACTTGTTACATTTCCACTGATCAGGAAGATGAGACAGCAGAGACAGAACAGGAAGGTAGGCCAGAATATACACATTAAGGCCTATCTGCTTCCATGACCTACTTCCTCGGTGTAGCTATCTCTCTCAAATTTCCATAATCTGCCCAAATATTGACTCCAACTGGGGACCAAATGTCCACACACATGCATTTGCAGAGGACATTAATCATCAAAATCTTAAGTTTCCAAAAACCAGATTTTCCTCATGCAGTAATTGTCTTTCTATATTGTTTGTGAGAGAAACTGAAACTACAACTTAATTATCAATTGTATTCATTAATAAGTATAAACTATAAGATTAGACTAACAGAGCATTTAGCTGACTGACAGGAAGCAGGCAGGCCTGGCCTGCCTAAACTGGCAGCCTGACTCATCCTGAGGAAAAAGCCCTGGATCAAGGGTGGCCTTCACCATCTGCAACCTAACTTTTATTAACTAATAACTTCATTAATAACTATAAGTTTTTATATTAGTCTGGCAGAAAAGCCAGAGGCCTGGAGGGAGATCTGCAGGCTTTACTTGCCTTAGAAGTCTGTAAGCCTGGAGGGACAGCCTGGCAGTGCGGTCTGGCTGCAAAGCTGCTGGGATAGCTGCAAGATACTTATTAATAACTATATACTATTATATCAGACCAGCAGAATTGCTGGCAGCCTTGAGGGACAGTCGATGG
The DNA here is from genome assembly GCA_907164525.1 of Lophiomys imhausi. Taxonomy (NCBI): domain Eukaryota; kingdom Metazoa; phylum Chordata; class Mammalia; order Rodentia; family Muridae; genus Lophiomys; species Lophiomys imhausi. The sequence goes on from CAJQZJ010037473.1 coordinate 124,468, forward strand.
GGTTCGGTGGGAGGCTGATGGCCCTGATTGCTTAGACTGGTGGCTTACAAGCCGCCATGGTCTTTTCCCCAATAATTAAATACACCAAGACCTTTTTTTTTTAGGTTTTTTTTCAAGACAGGGTTTCTCTGTGTAACAGCCCTGGCTGTCCTGGACTCACTTTGTAGACCAGGCTGGCCTTGAACTCACAGAGATCCACCTGCCTCTGCCTCCCGAGTGCTGAGATTAAAGGCATGTGCCACCACACCCAGCAATTACAGACAGCTGTGAACTGCTATGTGGGTGCTGGGATTTGAACCCAGGTCCTTTGGAAGAGCAGCCAGTGCTCTTAACCGCTGAGCCATCTCTCCAGCCCCACCAAGACCTTTTAATGTTTCAACACTTAGGCCTTACATGGGCAGACTCTCAACTAGCTAATCTCAATTAACCCAGACCACTTAATCCCAAACAGCCATGTGGCCTGTTACCTACCAGAACTCTCAAACTCATCTGTCTGCTTCCATGTCATCTGTGTAAAATGTAGAGTTCCTGTTTCATCTCAGGAAGACCCACCTTCCTATACTCTTTCTGCCCAGCTAATTGGCCATCAGTGACGCCTCAGAAAGGGCGGTCACCAGATCTCAGCATTGAAATCAGCCTATCAGAAGTGATGTATTAGACCTTCCTCCAACAAGAAACTTTCAATTAAAAAAATTATGTATATAGGTGTTCCACCTGTATGTGTGTCTATGAACCATATGGTATGCCTGTGGCTTGCAGAGGCAAGAAGAAGGCAGGCATTGGATACCTTGAAACTGAAGTTACAGAGAGTGGTTAGATGCCATGTAGGTGCTGAGACTAGAACCTGTGTCCTCTGGAAGACCATCCAATAGTCTTAACTGCTGAGTCATCTCTCCAGTCCCATTAAGCTACCTTGATGATTGAAAGTGTACACAGATAGATTATATATCATCCTTTTCTTATCTTTATTTCCCTGGTTCTTCATGTATTTATTATGTTCTGTCTCTTCTTCTTGAAAGTAAATAAACAATTATCTTTTCATTGTTTTGTTTTGTTCTTTGAGGCAGGGTCTCTCTACATAGTCTTGTATATCCTGGAATTCACTATGAAGACCAGGCTGGCCTCAAACTCACAGAGATCCATCTGCCTCTGCCTCCAAAGTGTTGCCATGAACCACTATGTCCTGCAAACAATTCTCTCTCTCTCTCTCTCTCTCTCTCTCTCTCTCTGTGTGTGTGTGTGTGTGTGTGTGTGTGTGTGTGTGTGTGTGTGTGTGTGTGTGTTGTGTGTGAGTTGTCAGGGTTTTATGTATACCAGGCAAGCTTTCTACCTTTAAGATATAGTCCCAGACCATTTTTATCATTGCTTTTGACACAGTGCCTCTCTGAGTTGCCTGGGCTGACTTTGAAATCAATAGGCAGCCCAGCAGGGCTCAAGGATGTAGTCAATCAATCCTGTTGCTTTGGTCTCCTCAGTAGTGGATTTAAAGTTCAGTGCTGCTAAGCATGTCTGCTTTTGAAAATGTACCAGTTCAGCTTTGTAAATTATTTCAAGCACATTCAAAAGTTTGAGAGGCTAGTATAATGATGAATTGTCGTGTACTTATTGCTTAGTTTTAACTAATTACTATTTTACCATTCTTGTTTGATTTATCCAATCTTCTCCCTAACTAAAAAAATGAGGAGGAAATATTTTAAGACAAATTTTCAGACATAATGTCATTTCACTCATAAAATAAATCATTTATCCTTCTCATATTCCTTTTAAAATATAATCCTGATACTACTCCTAATATAATTACCAATAGCTTTATAAAGTCAGTTAATATCTTTCCAGTTTCAATTTTCTCTGGTTGATGGGTTGTGTTCCTGAAGAGAATTTTGAAGTGAAAAAGAGGGGGCTCTGAGAAGGAGCATGGCTTGCTCAGAGTTGCAATGCTGAGTAACAAAAGAGCTATGAGGAGAGCCATAGCCTGCTGACCGCACTGCCCTGAGTTCTTTTTAATCTTTTTAATCTTTTGTTTGGTTGGTTTCATATTCTCTTCTTGTAGCCTCAAATTATCTTTCCTAGCCTTTTATTTTCTCTGTCAAAACAGTCACAAATTCCCATTTCCAGGTGAACATATCATAAGAAATGGGATGGCTGTTAAGAACTAAAGGTGCCCCAAGTGCTCTGTGTGGAAGATTCAGCAGTGGTTTAATACCAGGTCTGATTGCCAACAGGCTCAAATGACTTGTGGCAGCTTCTTGTTTGGATATTAAAGCCAGTGGTGTCCCAGATCTCTGTCTGTACAGGTTTTGCTCTTCTGGGTGAACTGCTTCATTATTTGGATATTTGGGGACTTTGCAAACACATGCCCAGGACTTTAACACTTCTGGAATTAGTGGCACACCCTAACTCAAACAAGAAGAAGATTGTCAGGAGCAGGCCATATTCATGATAAAAGTAGAGCAAAGATTAACAGCTAAAACTCACAGTTGCCTTTCAGTGACTGCTGCTGGATGGTGGGCAGGTGGACTAACGTGTTAGGTGAACAAATGGTCAAGGAAAATTAGGGCTTGAATGTACTATGGAGGAGTTCTGTGTAAAGATCAGTCTAGCTAAAGACCAGGTTTTACACCAGGACAGCTGTGAGATTATGAATGAGCAGATTGTGGCATGCTAGAGGTGTTCAACAGAGAAATCTTGATTTGTTATTCTGACTCTGAAGAAATAGGCAAGCCCATCAAATCACACAGCCAACCTTTGACCAGACAATCATGTAAATGAAAGTACTATTGAGTTTCAGGTTTCTGTATCATTTCTCCAGCTGAACATTTCTGTGAAACAATTGCACGATTTCAGCCTTTTGCCTAATTGTCATGTAACATGTATAACTTAAAGGAAGCGTAGTTCCTATATTGGCTTGAAACCAAACTAGGCCAAGTACTTAAGAAAGCTTGTCCACCGATGAGGACAAAACTCCAAGGCAAGCTGTAAGCTAGACTCCAGCCAGTGGCAGGACAATGCTAGGGAAGATGTGGAAAATGCTTAAGTTCTTAGATCTTCTTTGTGGTGCTGGAGATCAAACCCAGTGCCTTGTATGTGCTAATCAAATGCTCCCCCATTGGATTACAGCCACAACCCTGGTCCTTATATTTCTTTGTTGCCGTTTTGTGACTAGCTCTCAATGATCTGGAACTTGCTATTGTAGAGCAGGTTGGCCTCAATCTTCCAACAACGGTCCTCCTGCCTCTGCCTCTCAAATGCAAGTCCTGTGCTTCTGTGCCCAGCTTGGTTCTCAAAAAAATTTTTTTTGAGAAGGGTTTCTATGTATAACCCTGGCTGTCTTGGACTCCCTTTGTATACCAGGCTGGCCTCAAACTCAGAGATCCGCTTGCTTCTGTCTCCTGAGTGCTGGGATTGAAGATGTGTGCCACCATGCCGGGCAGTTCTCAGAGTTTTAATAGTTATGTTCAAATAACTTTGCTACTCTGGATTTCCAAAGGCAAGGTGTTGCTTTTATTCATCATTTCTCAAAATTGTCAACACAACTCTATTTGACTTTGTTCAGTCTATATAATACAAAATCGGAGATAAATAAAAACTCAAACCTCTTAAGCTATTTGCCCCTAACTGCTTGTTATTCTAGTCCCATTGGGGTCCAAAACACAAATTCCATCTTCTTTCCACTTCCATAATAAATAATCTTCCTTTAGCTTAGTTTCCTCAGCTGTTAAATGAAATAGAATTGATGTGAGATTTCAGTCCCGTTAAGTGTACACATACTCATTCATTTATCTATTCACTAACGAGTGTTTGTTTACTATCTTCCATGCATGCACACCGAAAGGACTTAGACACCACACAAGCAATACAACAGAATAAGACTGGCTACTTTGCAAAAATCATGGAGAAGCAAGGATACACTTCTTTAATCTGTGACAAAAGTCTGCATCAAACAAGTAAAATGAACAATGTAAGATTTAAAAAGGTCAAGGAAGGAAAGCTTTCTCTAAGCTTTTCATGTTTTTTGTTTGGTTGGTTTGGGCATTGTTGTTGTTATTTTGTTTCCAATGCTGGCCATCAAACTCAGGGCCTGGAGCTATGTCCAAAGGCCTTGGATTTTGTATTTGTCATTGTTGTTTGAGATGTTCTGCCCCATTCTCGAGAGCCCAAAGACCCCTCAGGAACCAACTCTGATATAAATGCATTAGGGTTGTTTACTCAAGTTCTGATCTTGGACTCCAAAGGCTCACTGACACAGTGGTGAACCCCAAAAATATAGGGTTTATATAGGGGCTTAAACAGAGAAAGGGGTTTCTAGCATAAGACTGGATGACATTTGGACAGACAACCCTGTCTATCCTGAATTGGCTCATTGCTGCTGCCATATGATTATATGTCAGTTTGACCAGCAGAAAGTTTCTTTAGAATTTTTGGGTGCTTTCACAGAGTGAGCCATCCAGATATGACTAGGGAACAGCCCTGGAATGCAAGGTTGGTTATGTTTTGTTGTTCCTGGAACTGGAGGTCAGCTCTGAGTCAAACCTAATTCAAAATGGAATCTTTTTTCAAGATGGAGTCAGTCAGGCTCCACAGACACAGAGTTTTATATATCTCATGTTGATTTCTGACTCATTATGTAGCTGAGCATGGCCTTGAATGTCTGATCTTTCTTTATCTCCCAAGCAGGTACTAGGATTACAGACTTGTGACACCATATCTGACATTTAGGTAATGCTGAGGATGGAATGGGGCTTCGTGTATGATAGGCAAGCACTCTCCCAACTGAGCTACATCCCAGTTCTTACCTTGTTTTTGTTGTTGGTGATGTTTAAGTTTTATTAATTAATTTTGTATTTGACAATTTCACACATGTATGCAATGCATACTGATCATTCTCCCCCCTGCAATCTCATTTTTTAACCTCTCTCCCATCCCTATCAGTCCTCTTCATCACTCCCAGTTCCTTTTCCAGAATTGGGACTTTTAGTTTGCTTTTGTGAGCCATTTAGTTCAACCAGGACCATCTTGTGACACTATTGATTGGCACTATTCACTGGACCCTTAGTGAGGTCATTAGTGGGTACATAACTAAAACTAACAATTCTTTATCTCCCTAGAGCAAATATAATTATCAGTGAGAAGGAGGACCACTAGAACTCTTCCTTCTGTGTGTTCACTGTTGATGGTTCTTGTGCAGACCCAGTGTTACTATCCAAAGCTGCTGTTCTTATCAAATAGCTCTGGTGGTCAACCAAGAGGAATGCCAAGAGTTTGGTTATGAGGGGCCTGTTGGACTTCACTGACTAATAATTTATAAGAAGATAACCTACTCCAGGCACTGGAGATTTGTTAAATAATCCATGGCTTCTGGGAACAACTCTTCTCAGCCATGGAAGGTAAACCACTTCAAATTCTTATTTTAAGATTTTTATTTTACTTTTATTACACACACACACACATGAGAGAGAGAGAGAGAGAGAGAGAGAGAGAGAGAGAGAGAGAGAGAGAGAGAAACACATGCCCATAAAAGCCAAAGACATTTGATTCTTTGGGAGCTAAAGTTACAGGTGGTTGTGAGGAACCTGATGTGTGTGTGTTCTTGGAACCAAATTTGGTCCTCTGCAAGAGCAGAGCCATCTTTTAACCACTGAACCAACTCTCCATCCTAAAATACATTTTTTGTTTTGTTTTGTTTTTTGAGACAGGGTTTCTTTGTGTAGCCCTGGCTTCCTGGAACTCACTTTGTAGACCTAGCTGGCCTCACAGACAGAGATCTACCTGCCTCTGCCTCCCAAGTGCTGGGATTAAAGCATGTGCCACCACATTCAGCTCCTAAAGTACCTTTTTATCATTATAAATATCATTATATATTTTTAATTTGTTTACGAGATAGTAGGGTTCCATATTCTGGGTTTTTGTTTTTTGGGTTTTTTTTTTTGGATTTTTCGAGACAGGGTTTCTCTGTGTAGCCCTGGCTGTCCTGGACTCACTTTGTAGACCAGGTTGGCCTTGAACTCACAGAGATCCACCTGCCTCTGCCTCCCCAGTGCTGGGATTAAAGATGTGCACCACCATGTCCAGCATCCATATTCTGTTTTTATAATCCCTTTGATTTCATTAACAATCCTCCTGATCTTTCCTATCCCCAACCCCTCCCTGCTTCCTGCCTTGTCTAGTTACTTTTCAATTTCTGTAAAGAGACACCATGACTGAGGCAACTTACATAAAAAAGAGTTTATATGGGAGCTTACAATTTCAGAGAGTTAAGTCTATGATCATGCAAGGAAGCATGGCAGCAGGAAGGCAGGCATGGTGGTTAAGTAGTAACCGAGAGCTTACATCCTGATCTGCAGACAGAGAGAGAGAGAGAGAGAGAGAGAGAGAGAGAGAGAGAGAGCAAGATTGGGCCTGGTGTGGGGTTTTGAATCCTCAAAGTCATCCTCCACTGACCCCAGTCCTCCAACAAGTTCCCATCTCCAAAATCCTTCCCAAACAGTTCCACCAACTGGTGACAAATTATTCAAATATATGAGCCTATGGGAGCCATTCTCATTCAAACCACACCTGAGTGTTTCCCCCTCTCATATTCCTTAATTTCTACTAACCTCTCACTCTCTTAAAGGACCATCTCTCAGTAGTTTCTTTATTGAGTTCTGGCTTCTAATAACACCCCAAGGCGAACATACAAAATTAGAGATTCAAAACTGGGATCCACATATGAAGGAAAATATGTGGCATTTGTTTTTCTGTGCCTTGGATAACTTCATTCAACCTAATTTTGGCAGACCTATTTATCTGAATATTTTTCATTTTCATTTTTCTTCACAGCTAATAAAACTCCATTTTGTATATATACCAATTTTTTATGGTCCATTCATGAGTTGCCAAGGCAGATTCCATTTCTTAGCTATTGTGAATAGCACAGAAATGAACATGGATGTGCAAATATCTCTATAGAAAGTTATTGAGTCTTTCGGGTCTATGCCCAGATATTGAATATATGAGTCATATGGTAGTTCTATTTTTAGCTTTCTGATGAATCTCCATACTGATTTCCATAGGGCTGCACCAATTTGTGCTCCCACCAACAGGGAATAAGTATCCCTCCTTCCCCACACCCATGCCAGCATCTCCTAGTCAGGATGGCTATCATCAGGAAACCAAATGACAACAAATTCTGGCAGTTTCAGAGTTTCAGGCTTGAGTTGATGTCTTTATTCACTTTGCAGTTGACTTCTGTACCTGGGGACTAGCTTCATTCTTGCACACATGTACAACCCATTAATATCTCGATGCAAGCCTCTCTTCCTTCCTCTTTCTAAGAATCTTTCCTCTACCAACAAAAATTCAGTGGATACTATGGTTCACTCTTTGTGAAGAAATTAACTATGTGTACATACAAAAGTATAAGAAAAACTACAAGAAAATGGGCAGAACTGGAGATCGTGATATTGAACAAAATAAACCAGACTCAAAAAGAATAATACTTTCTTCATATATATATAATAAGAAATATATACTATATATAATAAGAAATATATTATATATAATAATTATATTATTTATTTCCCCCTTAATATTATAAAATATGATAATCCAAAACAACTTACAGAAGGAAATTTTTATTTTGAGCTTATGGTTCCAGAAAGAGAGTCCATAAGGACTGGAGGAGACATGGAAGCAAGTGGCCAGAGCAGGAAGCTTAGAAATCACATTTTAACCACGAACACAAAGCAGAGAGAGAGAGTGGACTGGAAGTGGGGTGAAGCTATAAATTCTCAAATCCCTCTCCCAGGGTCACACTTCCTCCAGCAAGACTCTACCTCCTAAACATTCCACAACCCCCCCCCAAACATTACCATCAACAGGGGACCAAATTCTCATATATGTAAGCCTATGGGGGACATTTCTCATCCAAACCGGCACATGTATGGATCCTGGGTAAATGTGAGTGAAAAAAAAAACCTCAAATGAAGACTTTAGGAAGAGGAAGACAGACTAACAGGATGGGGAAGGAAGAGAATAATTAAGGGTGAATGTGTTCAAAATATACAACACATTGAACAAAAATGTCATTGTGAACTCATCATTTTGCACAATGAATATATGCTAAGGAAACATTAAAAAATAGACATCCTAGGAGCTGGAGAGATAGCTCAGAAGTTAAGTACACTGGCACTCTACCAGAGGAACCAGATTCAAGTCACACCACCAAAGATATATGTAACTCCAGTTTCAGGGGTTCTGATGCCTTCTTCTGGATTTCATGGGTATTATGCACAAAAGTTGTGCACATACATGCATGTAAGGAAAACACCCATACCTATTTTAAAAATTAAATGAAATGTAAAATGTAAAAAGTATAGACATCTTGGATGGAGATATTATCCAGTGGCAGAACATTTGCATAATGCATGGATTTCATCTCTACTACTGCACAAGAAAAAAGTAATAATAGCAAAGAAATTTTTTTTTAGGGAGACCACAAACCTGCTTTAGCTCAGGCCTTTGTTCTCTGCAACTTCCCTTCCCCTCCCAAACCTAATCCAAACTTATTGATTCAAATTATTACATTCTTCCCAGCTGTGCAATTGTGATTACAGGCCTAAATTACCCACCCATGGACTGTATGAACTACTGTCCATCTTCCCAGGCATTTAAGCATTCGTGGGTATTCACTAAGCATGTATTTTTCTAGCAGGTATAGGGAATGGGTCTTGGGTTCAGAGAAAAGACATTTCAGCTTGATATTGAAACACGGTAGGGATTTGCAGTGACACTGTGCAAAGGAGCAAAAGGGAAGCATTATTTGGAGCAGAGAAACAGCATCTATGAGGTTGGTGGTGAAACTCCTGACATAGTCAGGATTGTAGTGCTTACTTTTGTTCCTGAGATAGAATACCTGCCACCACCAAAAATGGTTTATGGAGGAGTTTATTCTTATTTACAGTTCCAGAGAGAGAGAGGGGGGAGAGAGAGAGAGAGAAAGAGAGAGAGAGGGGAGGAGAGAGAGAGAGAGAAGAGAGAGAGAGAGAGAGAGATCATAATGGTTGGGAGGGCATGGTGGTGGCAGGAGCAAACGCTAAAAGATCACATGCTCAACAACAAACTGGAAGTGAGGTGAGGCTATAAACTTTCAAAGCCCACTCCTACTGACATACTTCCTCCAACAAGACTCTACCACCTAAAGGTTTCGTAACCTTCCCCAAACAGTACCACCAAATGGGGACTAAGTGATCACAGGCATGAGCCTCTGGGGGAAATACCTTATTCAATCTACAACAGACAGGTTTCTGGAAGTAATCCGCTATACCTAGAATACAGGGAAATAGTTGGAAGTGATGTTGGAAAAGTGAGTGAAGACAAATAACAGAAGCCTGACTGAGCATGGTGCCACACACCTTTAATTCCAAGACTGGGGAGGAGGAGGCAGGCAGATCTCTGAGTTCAAGGCTAGTCTGATCTACAGAATAAGTTCCAGGAAATCCAGGCTACACAGAGAAATCCAGTCTCAAAGAAACAAAGCAAAACAAAACAAGCAAACAAACAAAACAAAAACAGAAGCCTGTATTTCTGTGCTAAGGTCTTGGATTTTATACTTCAGGCTATAGGAAGCCATTGAAAGCTTTTTGGGGGAGACTAAAATTCATATATTTGTATTAAAAATATCTAGTAGGACAATCAAGTAGTAGGGCTCACTTGGTAAAAGCACTTGCTGCCACACCTGAGTTAATAATAATAATAATACCTGAGTTAGATCCCTGGGACCCAAATGGTTGAGGGAGAGAAACAGCTCCTGCAAGTTATCCCTTGACCTGCACACATGTGCTTTGTTTGTGTGTATATGTGCATCCACAGTTACTCAGACACACATAAATAAATGTAAAACAAAAAATAGATTAGTAGCAGGAAGAATAACTTAGGGAGAAAAGTGACTTACCAAGGTACTATTGCAATATTCCATATGGAAGAGATACCTGAGTCTGAGAGGCAGTGATGGGGATGAATATAATAGACAGCTAGGCACATGTGAAAGGTATTTAGAAGGTTCATGACAAGATTTAGTGACTGATTAAGTGAGGGGGCTGTGGGAGAAAGTTTATGACAATGTTGATGAGCTGTTTGTTAGAATAAGGGGCACTAGAGAAATTAGGCTTCAAGGAAAAGTTATGGGACCAATTGTAAACATAAAGAGAGCACAAGGGCCTCCTTCAAATAATCAGCACCTGAAAGAAAGATGAATACCTTCCAAGAAGCTTAATGAGAAATTGCATAACCTGGCATGACTAATAAAAATGGAAGATCAAGTTCTTACTAATGACATAATTTATTAGCCACAAGTCTATTGCACTTAAAAATTGCCATTAATTTAAAAAGCAGTTTGCGAAACCAAAGCCTTTATAAAACTGGAATGCATATACGAGGAAAAATACAATATTGCAACCTCATTAAGTTAATAATATAGAGAGCTTTTTAGCGGTTGCCTGAAATGATTTGGCCAGCTTGTCACTCTGTGTTATAATTTTTTTTTCCTTCCCAAGACGTAGAGCTATGGCGACAGAGCAGAGAATAACACAAGTAATTGAAAATTATAGATGAGTCAAAACTCCGTGGGAATCTCTCAGGCAACTATAGCCTCTCATTCTTCTGATTACTGGCTTGACCTCCCTGGCAGATATAACTGGGCAGGTAGTCACCATCTTGGAGTCCATGTTCTAGAATGTCTACCTTAAGTAGCAGTTAGGCAAGAATAATAAAGGAAGAAATAAAAATAATAATGAAACATAAAAGGGGAGGTGGTGGTGTATGCCTTAAATCTCAGGAGGCGGAGTGTAAATGTAACTTTAATTCGCTTGATTTAATTGCTGTCTCAGAGGCTTCCTGCTGAGTAAGCTCACCCTTTCTAGCTCTTTCTGAACTCTGGCTGGCTGGTTCAGCTCAGCTGTTCTAGCTCAAACTCCTCTCTAAGATGACTGCTTCAAACTGGATTCTTGCTCAGCCTCTGACTTGCTCTGCTTGGCCTCAAACTAACTTGGGCAATATGTTCTAATCTTCTGACTCCTTCTCATTCTCTGGCTCATTTTGTTCTGTCTTTACCTATGTCTAGCATGCCCTATCTACAACTTCTCTCTGTAAAAGTGTCTCTCAACTCCACAAACTGAACTGCCACCAACTCAGCTGTCATGAACTCAACTCCACTGCCTCTCAAATGACTCCCAGCTGACTAACTGAACTGATTCTCTCTGCCTGCTCTATCTCTGTTTTTCTTTTTTTTGTTTTTTTTTTTTTTTTTTTTTGTTTTTCGAGACAGGGTTTCTCTGTGTAGCCCTGGCTGTCCTGGACCCGCTTTGTAGACCAGGCTGGCCTCGAACTCGCAAAGATCCGCCTGCCTCTGCCTCCCAAGTGCTGGGATTAAAGGCGTGCGCCACCACTGCCCGGCTTCTCTCTGTTTTTCAAGACAGGGTTTCTCTGTGTATATCTGGCTGTCTTGGACTCACTTTGTAGACCAGCCTGGCTTTGAACTTACAGAGATCTGCCTGCCTCTGCCTCCCGAGTACTGGTACTAAAGATGTGCATCACCATGCCCAACTGATCTGCCTGCTCTCTTTTAAAGATTTTTTATTTATTTATTATGTATACAGTGTTATGTCTGCATGTATGCCTGGAGGCCAGAAAAGGCATCAGATATCATTATAGGTGGTTGTGAGTCACCATGTGGTTGCTGGGAATTGAACTCAGGACCTCTGGAAGAGCAGCCAAGTGCTCTTAACCTGGAGCCATCTCTCCAGCCCTCTGCCTGTTCTCTTAAGTCACCTCTCTTTCCTGTATTTTCTAGTGAGAGCTGGGCATATCCTATTCTGTCAAATCTTTCTCTAATTTGTCACTTTGCCCCTTAATTAGACGTCACTTTCAAACATGGTTGCTTCCTTCTACAAACTAACTTTACCTTCATTGTTTGCGATTAAAGCTTTGTATTAAAGGTGTGTCTATATTCCAGCCAGGTCATACTGTAATCCAGGGTATTGTCTGCATTTCAGACAGATCACATAGACCTAGAAGGTCTTTGGATATGATTCCTCAGCCACATTGATGAATTAAAATTCCTTTACAGCAGAGGCAGGCAGATCTTTCTGAGTTTGGGGTCAGTCTGCTCTACAGAGCAAGTTCCAGGATGGCCAGGTCTACACAGAGAAACCTTGTCTGTAAAAACAGCAAAAAACATAAATTTAAGATAGTTAATTCTAAAACTGTTATTGATAGGTATGTGATTATATAAGAGAGCAAAAAAGCAAAAACTGTAAAAGAAAAACTATACTATATAAATGATTAAAGAAACATCTGTTTTCATAATTGTGGCCTAATTATTTCTGTTGTTTTGTATTGTATTTGTTGTTATAAGAGAAAGAGCCATTTGTGGTACTGAAAGGGGGAGATGTTTGGGGGGAAAAAGATATACCTTAAACTTAAAAAAAAAAAGGAAGTGGATGGGGGTATTGAGGGGGAAGAGGATGGGAAGGAGGGACCAGAGGGGGGAGTAGGGAGGGGATTGCGATTGAGATGTAACTTGAAGAAATAAAATAAATAAATAAATAAATAAATACGGAAAAAAAAAAAACAGATCTAGAGCGTCCATATGTTGGCGTCATACAGGCTAAAAGGTCGAGGGCTTCTGTCTCCTTTATTCCGGTGTCATCGTTCTTGGGAGGTCAACATCTCTTGGCTTCGGGTCTTTCACACTAGGTCTCGCGATTGTCTTAAATGGGCTCTGAAAGGGAAAAATTTGCATACTCGGACACACCGGTTTGGACTCTTGCGCATGTGCAGTGACCCCCAAGGCGCGGGGGCAAACGCTGAGTTGCATCTTGCCTGAGCAGTTCTCTCTCGGAGCGGTGTGCCTGCGTCTGGAGAATGTCTGCCCCGTTTGAGGAGCGTAGTGGGGTGGTTTCGTGTGAGACGCCCTGGGGACAGTGATACCAGACACTGGAGGAGGTGTTCATTGAAGTCCAGGTGCCCCCAGGCACTCGCCCGCAAGACATCCAGTGCACCCTGCAGAGCCGGCACGTGTCTCTGGCCGTGGGTGGCCAAGAGATCCTCAAGGTAGCAAGTCAGGGCTTGTCCCGACTTCCTTCTTCTGATCTCCCCGCATCCTGAGTCCTAAAATTCACGGTTTCAGGGGGATAATGCTGGGTAGCAAGGTTAGTTCCTGGCTTGTAGAAAGCAGTAAATTGGACTAGTGAGGGGTCTCATCGCAGGATACATCCCCAGAACAGATCTTGTGCTGGTAGAAATGTAAAGATTTCATTTCCCCCTTTATTTCTAAAACAGATGTGGGTTGCTTCTAGTTCCTCTGCAAACAGAAGGCTGACTACTAGGTCAAAGAGTCCCAGATTCTAGACAAAAGGTTTCTGAACTGTATTCATGATGTGTAGACGAATATAGGAATATAGGAAATTACAAACAAGGATAGGGTAATGGGATGGGGATTCAAAGATATGAGATTGATTTTCTAAGTTAGAAGTTTCTTGCATGTTGATGATCATCAAGATAATGAAAAGATATGTGAAGAAAACAGTACCCTTTTATTTGATTTCACCAACGTATTTAATCTGGCCATACAATTTTTTTGTTGTTAAGAATTTAAAATTCACGTAACAATCAGACTATATTTCACCCGTAGATTAGAAGCATAGCCTATAGGATGGCCATGTATTGTGGTGGGGAAGGGAGACATGGTACTGTGTTTTCTAACGCTGGGCAGGAGGAGATGAAAAATTAGTTACAGCTAATTTGACATCAAATCTGCAATGTGTGATTAAATTCTTTAGAAATTGGCTTTGCCTAGTGCCAGCTTCTCAAAAGAAATTGAACTGTCTTTTAGTAACACTGACTTTAAAACATAGCATTTTTGCCCAGTGTAGTGCTCTGGGCCTTTAATCCCACCACACTCAGGAGGCAGAGACAGGTGGATCTGTGTGAGTTCAAGGACAGCCTGGTCTAAAAAATCCAGGATAGCCAGGGATGTTATATAGAGAAATCCTGTCTTAAAAAACAAACAAGCAAAAAAGAAAGAAAGGAAGAAAAAAGATAGTATTTTGGCACACGCCTTTAATCCTAGTATTTGGGAACCAGGGGCAGGGGAATTTGAGGCTAGCCAGTCAGATCTACTTAGGGAGCTCCAGGACTTCGTGGGGCAGTGATTCTCAACTTTCCTAAAGCTTCAACCCTTTAATACAGTTCCTCATGGTTTGGTGACCCTCAGCCATAAAATTATTTTCATCGCTGCTTCGTAACTAATTTTGCTGCTATAAATCTGTAATGTAAATATCTGATGTGTGACTCCCAACGGATTGAGGCTCACACTTTGAGAACTACTGACTTGGAGAGACCTTGTTTAAAAAAAAAAAAACAAATTGCAATCACTGGGTGGTGGCTGTGCACACCTTTAATCCCAGCACTCAGAAGGGCAGAGACAGGAAGAGATCTGTGAGTTTGAGGCCAGCCTGGTCTACAGAGCAAGTTCCAGGACAGCCAGAATACACAGAGAAACCCTGTTCCAAAAAACCCAGAATAATCAGAACAGTTTTTTCTAGTTTTGGCAGAAGTCCCTGTTTTGTTCATTTTAATTGGCAAAGCATTTTGTACATAAATTTCACATTTATTCTGTCAGTAAGGAGTAGTATGTCTGTCTTCATCTGTTTTGTTAAAGGGTCCTGTGTTCTTTTGCATGGTAAATTTGCCAAATTGTGTGACCTGGACTCCCTATCGTCCAGTAGGAGGAAGTTCAAGGTTGAGTGCGTGTAAATAGGGAAACTGGTCTAAGATCTACCTTAGCTTGAAATGAGCCAAATATTAATGATGAGAGTTTATAAAAGTTAATGAAATGTTGTAATTTTAGTACCTTATATTTATTTTCCAGGGAAAATTGTTTGGTTCTACAATTGCTGATGAAGGAACATGGACCTTGGGTAAGAATAATCTGTTATGCTTCATAAACTTTTAAAAATTGGATCGTAGCCAGGCATGGTGGCGCACACCTTTAATCCCAGCACTCGGGAGGCAGAGCCAGGTGGATCTCTATGAGTTCAAGGCCAGCCTGGTCTACAAAGTGAGTCCAGGACAGCCAAGGATACACAGAGAAACCCTGTCTCGAAAAACCAAAAAAAAAAAAAAAAAAAACAGGTCAACAAGGAAAAAAACAAAAAAAAACAGTGGAAAAATAGGGAGTTGAGCTGGGCAGAGGTGGTGCACGCCTTTAATCCCAGCACTTGGGAGGCAGAGGCAGGTGGATCACTGTGAGTTCGAGGCCAGCCTGGTCTACAAAGCAAGTCCAGGACAGCCAGGGCTGTTACACAGAGAAACCCTGTCTCGAAAAACCAAAACCAAAAACAAATAAACAAATAAAAATTGGATTGTGGACACCAGTCGTGGTGGCACACACCTTTAATTCCAGCACTCAGGAGGCAGAGGCAGGCAGATCTCTGTGAGTTAGAGGCCAACCTGGTCTACAAAGTGAGTCCAGGACAGCTAGGGCTGTTACACAGAGAGACCCTGTATCGAAACAAGAAGATGATGTCTGAGGAATACAGAAAAGGGTGCCAAAATAGTATCTTTCTTTTTAATGTATTTATTTTGTCTGTGTGGACAGCACGTGTAGAGATCAGAAAACTACTTGTAGGGAGTTGGTCCTCTCTTTGCACACTGTGGGTTCTGGGGCTTGAACTCAAAACAAACAAACAAAAAAAAAAAAGAAAGAAGAAGGAGGAGGAGGAAAGAAAAGAAAAAAGAAAAACAAAAAATGGATCATGGTATTGTTTCTCTTTTGTATTAAGTCTTGTCTTCGTAGCTGTGAAAGGTGGAGAAAAGTGTTGGGAACAATTTTATATCAAAATTACAGTCCTTGAAAATACAAGATTTAACGATTAATGGTAATTTCTTTGTAACTCGTTTCTTATTTTTATCTTAGAGGATAGAAAAATGGTCCACATTGTCTTGACAAAGACAAAGAGAGATGCTGGAAACTGTTGGACTTCTCTTCTAGAATCTGAATACGCAGCTGATCCATGGGTGCAAGACCAAATGCAGAGAAAACTTATCTTAGAGCAATTACAGAAAGAAGTAAATCAGAGGCAGCTGTGAGTGTGCACAGTTACACATCCGGACTCATAGGTATTTATAAGGCACTATGCCAAGTTGTAAAAAACTTTTTGGGTGAATTCTAAAGTGAATGGCTAGAAAACAGCCTATTATGAGGGTTTTACATTTCACAAAAAAATCCATTGCTGTGAGATTGAAGATTGCTGAATGTGCATCAGTAGTTTATGAATGATAAGCCTAAGAAACTGGTGTACTGTGGTGTACATTGTATAAAAAGGCGAAGTCCCTTCATTTGATCCTCCCACCACATGCCTCCACCTCTTGCTCACTTATTGGCTTTTTTGTCTGTTTGATTTGTAGTATAGGTGGAAGGTCAGAGCGTGTTTATTTTCATGGTGCTTGTTTCTTTAATAGTATATCTTTGGCCTCTTTCCCTAATTGTACATACAGCTAAACCTCATCCCCTCTAATTACTTCATTTCTTTTAGTTACAACTAGAATATTTATTTATTTATTTGTTTTGTTTTTCAAGATAGGGTTTTTCTGTGTATCTCTGGGTGTCCTGGACTCACTTTGTAGACCAGGCTGGCCTTGAACTCACAGGGATCCACCTGCCTCTGCCTCCCAAGTGCTAGAATTAAAGGCGTGCGCCACCACACCCGGCAATTGCAGACAGCTATGAACTGACATGTGAGTCCTGGGATTTGAACCTGGGTCCTTTGGAAGAACAACCAGTGCTCTTAACCGCTGAGCCATCTCTCCAGCCCTGCAACTAGAATATTTCTTTAGCTAAACAAGCCTGTACATTAATCTCTGAAATTGCTTAAACGTTCCAAGATAGATATTTGGGAGATGAATTATTTAGCTACTGGACTTTCAAAATTTTAGTGGCTAATTTCCATGTGTATCATGCTCACTTCCAGGTAGAAGTCTGTAACCTAGACTTTCCTTGTAAAATTTCAGCCTGCATTTCCAGTTACTTATTGAACATATCCATTTTTCTGTCCTTCAGATTTTACATGTCTAAACAGAGCAAACTAGTTTCGCACCCAAACTTTTTGTACTTTTCACATTAGTCCACGGAAACTAGCTGTTCATGGTTAAAGGTGGTGGGCAGGAGGGTCAGAGGTAGCCCAGTGGATATGGCACTTGCCATGGAAGTGTGGGGACCAGAGGCTACTGGAGGATCCCCAGAATCCATGCAAAAGCTGGGCAGGTGTGGCTGCCTTTGATGCCAGCACTCCTGAAGCAGAGAAAGGATCTATGGGGAAAGCTGCCTTCTAGACCACCTAGAATGTGGGTGCTTCAGCTTTGTTGAGACGCTCTCCCTCAATAAATAAAGTAGGGAGAGCAATTAAAGAAGGACATGTGAAGGCTCTGTAGTCCCACTGCCAGCTTGCGGGCCCACTAAGCAATTCTTAGAAAATCTTATTAGCATTGTCTTCCAGGCACATTCAAAATTTTATGTCTTCACGCTGTCCCATCTGCTAGTTCTCTGGTCTGGATTACTTCAGTAAATTTCTAACTACCCCCCTGAGCTTTTGCCCAAGCAGTTATCCCACAGTAGAAATTGAAGAAGTCTTTTAATAGTGCAAATCAGATCAGTACATTTTTGTTCTCAGAATTCTCAAAGTTCTTCCTTCTCTTAATGGGAGAGTTGCTCACTTTCCTACCCCTTCCTTCCTTCCTTCCTTCCTTCCTTCCTTCCTTCCTTCCTTCCTCCCTCCT
>CAJQZJ010037474.1:1794-30047 GCA_907164525.1 Lophiomys imhausi
ACACACACACACACACACACACACACACACACACACACACACACACACAGAGTTTCCTTTCCCATTTTACTCTACTGTGCTTGGGATGGAATCCCAGGTCTGTATTCTGAGCAACACCCTAACCCCACAGTCCCCCTTCATTGGCAGCCCTCCATACTTTTAAAAACAGCACAGCATCTCTAGCTTCCCCACCTGAGGGCATGGTCAGAGCTGGAAGCTGCTCTAGCCCAGCTCAGTTGAACTCAGCAGGCACAGCCACCCATGTTTCCCTCCTGTTATTGACTCATCGACATGCTCCCAAGGATTCTACTCCTGCTGCTTCCACCCAGCTGTTCCTTCCCCTGGGGCTCAGTTCCCTTTTTTCCTGCATCATAGGAAATGTCCCAGCTTTGTAGGGAAGGATGCTCTCTGCCTGTGGCCTCCTCTCCACAGGAATGGCTGTTTTCCTTAGAGCATCCAGGCATTTCCCTGCTGGTTTGCTCTTTCTGGGGTCAGTTGGATTGTCCCCTGTGGAGGCTGTGTGCCTTTCTGTGTTTGTTCTGTGTCTACGTGTATTTGTTGGTAGTGCCTGGTGAATCTGGGGTTCTTGTTCATTTTTCCTATGAGAGTGCCTCATTGTACCTGCCTATTCTAGTTTTATTTCTGTTGCTGTGATGAATAACCCTGACAAAACACAACTTATGGAAGAATGGGGGTTTATTTCAGCTCACAGTTACAGCCTGTCATTGTGGGGAATCCAAGGCAGGAACTTCAAAAAAC
This sequence comes from Lophiomys imhausi, assembly GCA_907164525.1. Lineage (NCBI taxonomy): Eukaryota > Metazoa > Chordata > Mammalia > Rodentia > Muridae > Lophiomys > Lophiomys imhausi. The sequence goes on from CAJQZJ010037474.1 coordinate 2,554, forward strand.
TGATCACATCACATCCACAGTCAAGAGCAGAAAGCATGCTTGCTTGCTTGCTTGCGCTTAGCTCTTTTTCTCTTCCCTTACTTAATTCAGGACCCCTTGCCTAAGGAATGGTGCCACCTTTGGAGCTGACTAGTCAGTACTCACTTTTTTGTTTTTTTTTTTTTTTTTTGGTTTTTCGAGACAGGGTTTCTCTGTGTATCCTTGGCTGTCCTGGACTCACTTTGTAGACCAGGCTGGCCTCGAACTCACAAAGATCTGCCTGCCTCTGCCTCCCAAGTGCTGGGATTAAAGGCGTGCGCCACCACCGCCCGGCTCAGTACTCACTTTTTACTGCTCAGTGATATTCTGTCATTTGCATCTTCCGTATTGCATTTATTCATTTACTTGATGGTAAATATTTGGGGTCTTTCTAGTTTGTTTTGTATAGGAAAGACTGCTGCATGGTGGTACCCACATTTTCTATTTGCCTGTATTCTAGTGCACACAGGGAGTGGATTTGTTAGCCTTGAGCATCTCTTTGATGACCTGTGGCTGTTTACAGACATCTAAACTGATATCTCAGTCACTATCTTATTCTCTCAGGGTTGTGCTTTAGTTTTTGTTTGTTTTGCTTTTTTTTTTTAATTTACCTTTCATCTCTTTTGAGCTACAACTAATTTGGTGATTTTGAAGAGTCTTTTCAGAGGTTCTTAGTCTACTTTCCCCCAAATCTTGAGATCTGTTATATGGAAGTATTTTGATACTGTTGTAATTTTTAAGTCTCTGAGATCTCTAGTGTTGTGTGTGTGTGTGTGTGTGTGTGTGTGTGTGTGTGTGTGTACCTGAGTGTGTGTGTGTGTGTGTGTGTGTGTGTGTGTGTGTGTGTGTGTCTGTGTAACTGAGTGTGTACAGATCATTGGACAGCCTGGTCTTTATTTCTCTAGATCCTTCTATCCTGTTTTGTCAGACATTGTCTCTCATTGACCCGGAACTGGTTAAGTAGCCTACACTGTTTGGACAGCAAGCCCCAAGATCTGCCTGGTTTTCCCTCCCCAGAATGTTTATTCACATCCACAGTGGTTCTACGTCTTGTTCTGTTTCTCACTTAGCAAATTTGGTGTCTTTGAGATTTATCTATATTGTTCTTTGGAAAGACAGTGGATATTTCTAACTGAACAAGCATTGGGCTTTAAACTCATGGCTCCCCATCACCCTGCTGTGAGCTCTTTGTCACCATACAATGCACCATGATGATCCACTTGTTTCTCAGGGCTACATGTACCTGAGAGACTGTATGTTGGAAGCTGTGCACAGGATTTCTCTTTAATGAGGCTGCAACATCGATAAAGGCATTTTGTGTTCAATTGATTCATTCACATTCAAATAACATTGAAGACCTCTTTGTGTTCTAACTAACCATTTGTGATAGGTCATTTTTCTATCATGTAGAGACAGGAGGACTCTTGGAGCTCAGTGGCCAAACAGTTTAGCCTAATCAGAGAGCCCTGGTTCCAGCCAGTGGAAACCCTGCCTCAAAGAACAAAGTGTATGGCTATGATAAAATATCCTGGCAAGGACATGGTCTGGAAGATGGTGTCTCCCACAGACAGGGTGAATTTGAAAGCATCTTTTCTAAGTTTTGAGAAACTTGACCATGCCTTGCCAGATCTTTGGCCAGAACAATTACCAGGTGTTGCTGAATTTGCAGCTTCTTTCAAAAGTTCCATCACTAGCTCTCCACATAAATGGATGCTGAAATAGAATGTGATGACATTGATATGTTGAAAGAACCGGGGAGCCTCACCACAACTAATCTGATGGAGAAGGTCCAAGGCCTACAGAACATGTCCTATAAGCTGGGTGAGTCCAGAGAGATGACAGGGGAAAACTCCTGAACATTCCGGAAAAGCCTAAGAAGTAGCAACTGCTTGTGGACTGGTGTTCTGAAAACTGTAACCGAGTTCCCTTCTCAGTGAAACTCTCATGATGTCCACCACGTGCTTCCCTGGGAGAGACTGGAGCCTGAGCTCTCAGGACCGCCTTTCTCCCCTGCTCCTGGCACTCTGCACCTCTGAGGACATTTGGTAGCAAGAGAAGAACCTGTTCTACCCAAGGATCATTGCTGTGTACTGAGTTGGCTTCGTAGCTCTGGATATTGGTGATACAGAGGTTCTGTCATTCTGAAAGGTCATTTCCAGGAGCCCAGGATCTTACAGTTACTTTGATTCTGTAATGGCAAAGTCAGTAGTGACATGCTGAATGACTTTGTTCAGTTGTACTTGATCTCTTAAGAAGTATTCTTGATGAGGACATCAGAGACCAACGAACTCCGGAGCAGACTATGCATCCTGACCTCTAAGATCTAATGGATTCTCTGACTTCCATTCTGGAGGAAACAGAATCTTCTTGAAATGTATATCTGCTTTTTTTTTTGAGACAAGGTTTCTCTTTGTAGCCCTGGCTGTCCTAGACTCGTATATCTGCTTTTAAAAGTCTATACCTCCATTGACATTCTCACCCTTAGCACTGTTCATTCCCCACCTCCCAGTCCCACCTTGCAGGTATGACTCCAGATAAGTGGAACTCTTGTAGTCTCCTGGGATTAGCTTGTACAGGGAAGAAAGGCTCATGCTGTGTCACCTTGAGTTCTAGACCTCCAGACCAGTATGAAGGTAACAGAAGGAACTCTGTTTAGTCTGTTACATTTGTAAGTGAAAAAGTAAATATGACCAGATAGTGAGAGGGCATGGTTGTGAGAGTTCCCACTGGACTGAAAACAAGAAGCCCTAATTTAATGTGTGCTGGCAAATGGGTAGTAGTGTTTTGTCCCCTTTTTTCTCTTCTCAGCCACACATCAGACGCTTCATTTATATGATAAAAACACATCAACATGAAAATGTCCTGGCTTAAATATAACTCTGACAGATTTTTTTGCTAGTTGTATGTGTCTGATAAAATCTGAAAATCTTGCCTAGGGGTAAAATCAATTAGACCTAGTCTCTCACATTTTGAAAAGTACAGAGAGTTTCTGAACATTATAGGAAGAAAGAAAGCTCTGTGGCCATCGTCCATTGGGAATGTGGACCCAGGAAAGGTTGTGGTCAAGTTTGTGGTCTTGTTAGGGGACAGGACTCTTCAGGCTCACAGCAAGCAGGTCCTTGACCGTTTTGGACATTTGTACCTAATGGTAGAATTGATGTTGATTTCCCCTCATTAATGATACTTGATCAACACAGTTTTGATTTTGAAAGGAAAAAGCAGTGAAATATGAACCACAAAATATGAGTATAAGAAGAGAAGCCTTCTGCTGGGGTACTCCCTACAAGAGCCAGTTGATTTGAAGCTAAAGTCTATGACTGACATTTTTTTAAAAAGATTTATTTATTTATTATGTATACAGTGTTCTACCTGTATGTACGCCTACAGGCCAGAAGAGAGCACCAGATCTCATTATAGGTGGTTATGACCCACCATGTGGTTGCTGGGAACTGAATTCAGGACCTCTGGAAGAGCAGTCAGTGCTCTTAACCTCTGAGCCATCTCTCCAGCCCATGACTGACATTTTTAAATCTCACTAAATGCAGTTAGAGTGTGTACAAATGACTGGAAAATGCTGCTATAATGTCAATTTTTTCTTCACTCTGTTTTTTGAGAGTTGATGATATCAGGCACTTTTCAGAGTTTGGGGAAATTGAAAAGTATCTGGAGAATCCTGGGCTAGCTCCCCCAAACTAACTCAAGTCTGTAATGGGAAGCCAATAGTTGTTGTTTTGATCTACTATGGCCTCCTCATTTTACTGTCGTCCTATTCACTAGCACTTAATTAATGTAAGTAGATGTTTTAGAATTGTGATATTTATTGTTTTTGTATTGTCATCCTTAGAAATGTTAATGATGTTTTTCTATATTGATAATATAAATTTATGTACAGTATGTATATATACTTTAGAATGTTAGAGGATACCTTATGAATGATGTTGTATCTTCATAATAAATATATCCCTTGTTTAAAAAAATCCTGGAGGGGGGAGTAGGGAGGGGATTGTGATTGAGATGTAACTTGAAGAAATAAAAAATAAATTATTAAAAAAAATAAGGAAAGAAGAGCTGACTTAAGAGCAATAGAATATACAGAAGAAAAGGTCCTCTTTAGCAATCCATTAAACAATTGTAATAATGAAAAAAAAATCCTGGCAAAATCAGCTTAAGGGAGAAAGGGTTTATTCTGGTTTATGGATCAAGAGTGTATTCCATCATGTTGGGTAGCCAAGGGAGCTCCTAGTCACATCCCCTTAACCATCAGGAATCAGAGAGGGGCAGATGAATGAATGGTCGTGCTCAGCTCATTTTATACAGTCCAGAATACCCTGTACATGTAATAGTCCCACACACAATTAAGATGAGTCTTCCCACATCAATGAAAGGCAAGCCCTCACAGACATTTTCAGAGGTTAACCTCAGTCCAGATAATCCCTCACAAGTGTGCCTGGAGGCCTATCTCCAAAGAGATTCTAAATTCTGTCAAGTTGACAACAACTAATCATTACAGTAGCCACTGAGGAATGGCAACCAAGACTGGCCTGTGGCTTCCATGTATACACACACTCACATATATCTGTACACACTGCCCCACTAAACATGCACACTAACACACACACACACACACACACACACACACACACACACACACACAATTTGCTTATCATTTTATTTATTCAAGCAGGAGAAATAGGAAGCAACAGGAAGGTCTTACAAAATGAGTTACAGGGAAAAAGGAAATGGCCTGGCAGACTCAGGGTCCAGAAAGTTGAGAACCCATTGAAAACAGCACCTGGCAGCCCAGACTCCTGTATGGGTCAACTCTGCATCTGAGCAGCCTCAAAGAGGCAGATAGTGACCTCCTGTGGGCATCAGATGGTTAGCTACCCTTACATGGGGTCATTTTCAGGGCCTATGAAGTACATTTTTCCAGAGAGAGGGTAGAGACAAGACCCAGATGGAAGGTTGTGCCAGGGAAGGAGATAAGGACATGGATGAAACGTGGTGTTGAATTACAAGTATATGGAGGAGAGTCTGTAGAAAGGAAGTAATTCAGGAACACTAGATATGTCACAGAGCATCGAGAAAACTGAATGCCTATGTTCAGAAGTTTAGATTTTGCACTGGCAGCACACGGGGGCACAGCAACTGGATTGACAGCAGCAAGGTTTGCAGCAGCTGGATTGACAGCAGCAAGGTTTGCAGCAGCTAGATTGGCAGCAACAGGGCTTACAACAGCTGGATTGGCAGCAGCTGGACTGACAACAGCTAGACTTGCAGCCTCCACAGCAGCCACAGCCTCCCTTGCAGCCTCCACAGGAGCCACAGCCTCCCTTGCAGCCCCCACAGGAGCCACAGCCCCCACAGCTGGAGCAGGAACAGACAGGCACACAGCAGCACACAGGCTTGCAGCAGCAGGAGCCACAGGAGCCACAGCCCTCACAGCTGGAGCCACAGCCCCCACAGCTGGAGCCACAGCCTCCGGAACAGCCACAGCAGCTCATGTTTCTGGTGTTTGGTTGAGGATGGAGTAGGTCAGAGGAGCAGGTGGAGAGGGAAGATGTGTGCAGGTGTGGAGCATCCTGAGCCTGGGTCTTTATATCCTTGCCCAGGTCAGGTGAAAGTCTGCGAACAGTCACTTCCTTGTAACTGTTTCCATGGGTCCTCCAGATTTTCATGTTTTCCTCTTGCAGTGATTTCCTGCTGGCTCAGCTGAGCATCCTTCTCTTTGTTTTTTTTTTTTTTTTTACATTTTTTTTCCTTTTTTTTTTTTTTGTTTGTTTTGTTTTGTTTTGCTTTAAATACTGTTGGAGCCTGTGATCCATGTAGTTAGGGATGTCTCCAAGAGGCCAGTAATCTGTTGTCTCTGCTGACCATTTGATCCATAAGAACACCATCAGGTCACAAGTACATACTTCCACTGTTGACTGTTCTCTGGTGATGTATATTTTATATTCTAATTTTTCAAGTCACTCATAGTGTTTTTTTTTTTAACAATAAAGAAGAAAGAAAATGAGCCATTACCCCATTCCTAAAGGTAGCACTTCATTGCTCTCTGTAAACATGCCATACAAAAATTAAATAAGTATTACTAGGCCCGTTCTTGCCTCAGTTTCTTTAAGCCTATATTAGCTTCTAGGGGTGGATTTTCCACTATTCTCCTGTGAGTGCAAACGCACCCCATTCTTACACCCACAATGGGATCCCTTTCTCTGCCAATCCTGTCGGACCATGCTGTCTCTGGCTATTTTCTCACTTCTCCACTCAGTGCCCTCTCCTCTGGGGTTATGGCCAATCAGAGGCTGCATCTTTGCTCAACTTGGTTCCATTGGGCAGAGGTTCTTTCTGCTGAAAACTGGCTGTGTCTCCAAACTCAGGTGGGTGCTTGTTGCTATGAAAAGGCTAGCAGGTATGGTAGTGTGGTTTCTGCCTTCCTATCATGAGAAGACACAGACAAATGGGCCACTCCAAATGTGGGTGGCTTCCTTTTTTCTTTGTAAAAATAATGTTTTATTTATTTTTTGACAATGTCATTCAAGTATATAATGTTTTTACTCCCACATATTCGATCTGGAATTCTTCATCCCAACATGTCTATTTCCTTATTTATTTATTTCATGTGTGTGTGTGTGTGTGTGTGTGTGTGGTTGTCTAGTAAGAGTTAGCTATTTCCTTCCACCATATGGATATTGAGGGTTGAATTCAGTTTACCATGCTTGGTAGCAAGGGTCTTTACACCCTAAGCCATCTTGCTGGCCCTTATTTGTTTATTTATTTTTAATAATCCATTGAGTTTTAAATAGGCTTACTTGCATGAACATAGGTAAGCATTTATTTACTGAATCATGGACAACTTACCAGAGGCTATATTCCTGAAGAAAAATTACTCTCCCACCAGGCATTGTAGTGCTCGCCTTTAATCCCAACACTGGGGAGGCAGAGGCAGGTGAATCTCTGTGAGTTTGAGGCCAGCCTGGTCTACAGAGTGAATCCAGGACAGTCAAGGATACATAGAGAAACCCTGTCTCGAACCCCCCCCCCAAAAAAAAACTCTCCATTTCCCATTAGCCTCTAACTGCCAACAGCACCACAGCTAGGGGTAGAGTCTCATGTGCCCCTCCTGTGTTCATGTTGGAATGTTGTCAGATGCAACCTTGTGCAGATCTTGTCCAAGCAGCCACAGATGCTGTTAGTTCATGAGTGCATCTCCGTTGTGTCTTAAGACAGTTTCATAACACTCCTCCCCATCTTCCTTCTCTGAGGTTCTTTCTGTTTCCTCTTCTGTAATATTCCCTGAAACTTTTGGGAAAGGAGATTTGATTCAGATTCCCCTTTTAGGACTGATTACTTTTTTTTTTCAAGATAGGGTTTTTCTGTGTAATATCCCTGGCTGTCATGGACTTACTTTGTAGACCAGGCTAGCCTTGAACTCACAGAGATCCATCTGCCTGTGCCTCCCAAATGCTGGGATTAAAGGTGTGTGACACCATGCCCGACCAGGGCTGATTACTTAACTGTCACTTATTCTCAAAACTTTGACCCAGTTGGCTGGGTGTGGTGGCACACGACTTTAATCCCAGAACTCAGGAAGCAGAGGCACTTGAATCTCTGTGAGTTCAAGGCTAACCTGGTCTACAAAGTGAGTCCAGGGCAACCAGCACTGTTACACAGAGAAACCCTGTCTCTAAAAGCAAAAGCAAAAACAACAAAAACAAAACAAAACAAAGAAACCAAACTTTGACCAGTTAAGAGTTTCTGCATTAACCATTGCCCATCACAAAAAAAATTCTCTGACCAATGTTGAGAGCAGTACTAATCTATGTGTATGAACATCAATATTCAGTAGGCAGTTTAACAATATATTCATTTATCAAAACAAGAGTAATAGATCCCCCAACTTGGGCTTATGACCTCCCTAGCCATGGACTTCTGGCCAGGTTTATAGGATCAAGTATAAACTCCCTCTTGTGAGGTAGGCCACTAATCTAATTAGATAACAATTGGTTACCCAATATCACCCATGCCACTATTACACCAGGGGGTACATTTTACCTGAGGCATGCAGCACCCCTCTCCTCCTTTCAACATGGTCTCCCAATGTTGCCCTGACTTACTTCAACTTCCTGGGCTCATAGGATCCTCCTGTCTTAGACTCCTGAGTAGTTGGGACTGTAGGTACTTGTTACTAGGCCCAGCTATGGAATACCAGCTGTAGCATCAGGGACTTCCCAGCCTTCAAAATGGTGAGAGGAGTCTTCTCTGTTCTTTGTAATTTACTCCCCTCTGGCATTCTGTTCTGGAGGTGTAAAACTGACATGTTCCAACCATTAAACCTTTGGAGATACGGGCTACCACATTTGGCATGCTGTCCCTCCAGGCTCATTCATAGTGTCACATATATGACAGGAACTCTGAGGTGGAAGTTCATTTTGCTGTATGTGTAGATGGCAATTTCCTTATTCATTTGTGTTTGGTAGACACTGAGGGTGTTTTCATTTCTTGGTTGCTGTGAATGGTGTTTACATGGTCCTAACATGTCATCAGCAAGGAGGATTTCAGAAGTGGAGGTGGTAACGTCATACAGAAATTTCACTCTTAGTCTCCTGAGTACTGTCCCAAATTCCCACCAGAAGTGATGCAGTTCCCTGTTTCTACCTTCTTGCCAACACTGCTTAGGTAGGTGCCAGGTACAGGTGTGGGTGTGTGTGCTTTTGTTCTGTCTCTCTTTCTCTGTGACACATACATATGCACACACACATATGCACACATGCATGCATGTACTGTATGTGGAGGCCAGAAGTTGATATCAGGTGTCTTTTTCAATCAGCCCTCACCTTATTGAGACAAGGTGTCTCACAGAAGCTCATAAGTTAGGCCAGTCTGGCTAGCCAGCAAACTCCAAGCATCTTGTTTCTGCTTTTCAGGCTTTCAGATTACAGATGCACATCACTGTACCTGGTACTTACATAATACACATATATGACAAGATATCTGAGGTATCACATATGTACTTTACATGGGTGCTGGGGTTCCAGCTCAGGTCCTCATGCTTGTGCAGCAAGTATGGTTCTGCCTGACCCATCTTCTCAGCCCGTGCTTTTTCATTATCTTTTGAGACAGAGCCTCACAATCTAACTCTGATGGGCCTAGGACACACTGTATAGCTCAAGATGGCTTTGAACTCCTAGTGATCCTCCTGCCTCAGTCTTCTGGGCTTGATTTCCATTTTTCTGATGCTTTATTCCAGCCCATCCCTGATTGGAGTCACGTTTTGAAGCTGCTGGCCCTCAGCCCATGGCTGTGGGCTGTTCCTCTGACCTCACTAAGTCCTCAGGGTGGCAGGAGGGAATCTGTTCTTTGTGTTGAGGGCTCCTACTGCATCCTATGTACTCTGCACCATGGCCACCACCCACAGTGATTGGCTGTGTCAATACCCTCCCTTGTTTTTGAAACACCCTCTCCAGCCTGCTCCACTCCTCCCAAAGCTTCACCTGTTTAGTACCTCCAAGAAGCTAAAGTTCACTGACAGCATCCAGGCTTGCAGGAGAGCTTGGTACTTGGACCTGTGAGAGCTTTCTTCTTGGACATCCTGAGGTCTTCCTGGCAAATTTGGCTCCATGGTAAGAGAGTTTAGGTTTATCATCACGGCCAGTGGTGGTTCCCAGAGCCCTGGAGTTCTGGACAGGGGATATAGTATTCTCCACTCCTGTGCTGAGTGAGATACATCAAGGGCCATGGGACCCCAAGGAAGAGGTCAGATGTTCAGTTTTCAGCTGAGGATGGCCGGTCATAGCCTTCTTTAAAGAGTTTGAATCCATTCTCCTGCGCCTCCCTGTAAAATGCCCTAGAGCAACTCACAGAGCTTCATGTGAGCTGTCACATTTTCGATGTTTTGCAAATGTCTGTAAGTTTCTAAAGGTCAGCATAGGAACCCATGGTCAGGTCCAGCTACAGAATGGTCCACAGAAGAAGCTGTGGCCAAGTCCTGCCACCAGAGGATCACATGCTCTGAGCAGCTAGCTCTGCAGCTATCTGGATGTCCCACCCTCTCCAAAGACTGTTTGCAGAAACCAGAATGTTCTCTAAGCTCAAATATGGTGTAAGAGCTTAGGCACCACTAGAATTGCCAGGAACTCATTGGGGATTTATTGACTTACTAATGGAAGCAAGTAATTGCATTCAAATTGCATGAGACTCTCTGCAAGAACAGGAGCGCGGAAAAGGAACAGAGCAGATAAGGTCATCTGCTCAGAGCTGGAGAAGCAAGACCTCTCTGCTAGGCTGTCTCCATTTCTCATACTGGAAGCTCCCTGAGTCTGGTTGTCTAGGAAATTCCCTCTCTCCTAAACCGGGTCCTGACCATTTGGCCCACTCTATTGTTCTGTGTGGCATGGATGGCTATGAAAGCCTAGAAAGGTAAGCGGCTCTTCCAGACCCACTGCTCAAAGTGTGTGGCAAGTGATGCTTTAATCACTGAAGACATTGTATCCTACTTAGGAGCCAGGAAACTGGTCTAAGAATGAACCTTCAGCTGCAACAACAGGAAAGCCTGAAGATTGCATGGAGTCCTGTTGTTCTGGGAGCTGCCAGAAGAGGGCAGAGCAGCTCAAGGATGTGCTGCTAGAGCTTGCTTCTAGACAGTAATGAGCAGTAGTAATATTAAAAAATGTTAATTATGTTGATGATTATTAATTGGAATATGACAAATTGACAGTATAATAATTATAACAGGTAATATAATGATTATGAGATGATATGTTTTAAAAATAAGACTTGATTGTGGTAATATTATTACCACTAATATTACAACTTAATACATTATATGTAAACCAATATATTAATATATTAAGATGAAAGCAACAAGATATTAATGCATTGTTAATACAACTATACTAAGAAAATGTTAAATTGTACTATCATATTAATATTTATATTAATTACTTTATATTGATAAACACTATTAATTACATGCTATATTACCACATTAAATAATCTACATAATTTACATAATTGTAAAAAATTTTAATTAAATTACATTGGTTTGGTGGTTGTTAATTTTTTAACCATACATTATAAATGAGTACACAGAGACCGCATGGATTTTAACAAGCCTTGGCCTGAATTGAGCAATCTTGGCCCATCTAAGCTAGCTCTTAATTCTATTACCTAAATATGACCCCATATATACATACATCCCCTTGGACTGCCATTCTCCACGATATGCCGATGTTCCTGGCCATGTGGAATGAGGTTTTTTTTTCTAATCCATGGTGTGTGCCTCCTTCCTGCTGCTCCTGGCTGGAATGCTTTAGTCCTCTGTCTAAAGTGCAGGCTTCCTTTTCTAATCTCAGGAAGTCCCACCTTTTTCTGTCTTTGCCCAATCTCAGGCCTCAGCATTTATTTAGCCAATCAGAGTCAATGTAAGTAACAGACAGCAAACAGGACCAATTAACATTTAGAATGCTTAACACTATCCCAACAATTAATAATATAATTTTTTGGGTTTTTTTTTTGAGACAGGGTTTCTCTGTGCTACAGCTCTGGCTGTCCTGGACTCATTTTGTAGACCAGGCTGGCCTCGAACTCACAGAGATCCACCTGCCTGTGCCTCCCAAGTGCTGGGATTAAAGGCATGTGACACCATGCCAAGTTCAATTAATAATACAGTTAAGAATATTAATACATTGGGGCCAAGAGATGGCTCAGCAGTTAAGAGTTAAGCACTGTTCTTGCAGAAGACCTAAGTCCAGTTCCCAGCACCCAGTAACCTTGGATACTAGAAGAGGGCATCAGATTCCCTTGGAGCTAGATTATAGACAGTTGTGAGTCACCCAGTGTTTGCGCTGAGAACTGAACCTGTGACCTCTGCAAGAGCACTACATACCCTTAATCACTGAACACTCTCTCCAGCTCCTCCTTAATAAAAATCATAATGGCATGATGAAAGAGAGAGTATGGAGGACTTAGTGTCTCTCACAATCAGAGGTGTGAGTGTGGATTACTTACTATGTGTGGTTGACAGTCCTACAGACTGATCCTCCTTCTCCAAAGGCCAGTTTTTTGAGTGTATTCAGCTGTGATTGGCCCTCGGCAGGCTCTGGTACCTGCCCTTCCCTTGCCTTGTTAGCCACCTTAGGAGATAGATATATTGCTGTGTTTAGTGGCATGCAGGTCGGCTGTCATAACATCCTAGAATTTAACATGCTGCTGCTGACCAGATGGGAGCAAGTACATTAACAAGAAAGTGACTGGCATGGCAGTGCGGGGAGGATGGGCATTCTCCCCATGTAAGCTTGCAAACCCCTGTGACAAGGAACAGGAGAAGGAAACACAAGGCCAGGGAGAGAGAACAAGAAGTGCTGCTGGGCGTCACACTGGAGACACCCTCAGAGTCACACTGGCCACTCTCTGTGTGCAGCACAAGGACAATAGCATCCAGACAGCCATAGAAGCTCAGGGAATAGTTTGTAGAAACCAATCTCATCCATGGGAAGAGAGAGGGCCAGGCCAGAGTCAGATGATGGGGGACCTATGACATGGGCAAGGGTGTCTGTGCCAGAGAAGAGAGAGGGACAGTGTTGGCTGCTGATAGAAGCCAGGAATTTTAGACCCACCAGGCAGGAGAAATACTTCATGAAGTGTATGAAGGCAGGAAACAAGCCGGATGGCAGTGCAGCAGAGTGCTGTGAATGACAGGCACAAAGGGAAGATTAGAGGGGACTAGTAACAGTCACATGAAGGAAGTGATGGAGGAGAAATTTATTTTGAAATCCAGAAACTAGAGTGCAGTTGCTCTTCCCTTCAGTCCAGTAGGTGTCCAACAGCCATGGGTGCTCTCTCAGGAACCAAATCAGGGTGGGTGTGGTGGTTAGCATTGATTATCTACTTGACCCAGCCTAGACTCACGCAGCATGCAGTCTCAGTGAAGAACTACCTAGATCACGCTGGCCTGGGACATGTGTCAGTAGGAAATTGTCGAACTGTTAACTGATGTAGGAAGACTCAACCCATTTTGGGTGTCACCATTCCCTAAAGTGGTCCCTGAATTGTATAAGAGTGAGGAAAACTATGAGCAAGCCAGCAGCATAGTGCATTTGTTTCTCTCTCTCTCTCCTCCTCTCTCTCTCTCTCTCTCTCTCTCTCTCTCTCTCTCTCTCTCTCTCGGTTTTTTGAGATAGGGTTTCTCTGTGTAACAGCCCTGGCTGTCCTGGACTCGGACTCAATTTGTAGACCAGGCTGGCCTTGAGCTCAGAGATCGCCTGCCTCTGCCTCCCGAGTGCTGGGATTAAAGGAGTGTGCCACCAAACCCAGCTTTCTCTTGAGTGGTGATTGGCTGTTTCAGTTCCTGCCTTGACTTTTCAATGATGGACTGTAACTTGGAATTACAAGATGAATAAACTCTATCCTCTCCTGTGTTTCTTTTGTTCACTGTGTTTTATCACAGCGATAGAAATGTAACCAGAACAGAAATCATGGCAAGAGGCAGCTGCTCACAGATGGTGTTCCATAGAGGACAGTCTAGCACATGGTGCATTTGTGTTTGTTTTTCAGGCACCAGTGTAACGATGTGTAGCTGCTTGATGGAGGTGGACCCTGGGCTTGGACCCTCTGTGTCTGTGAATAACATAGCATGACGTTGGCAACCAGGGTATGCATATTGGGGAGACCGCTCCTTGTCACGGTTCATAGGCCATGGTACCTTTGCAATACTGAGGACAGGGGCTGAAGTGACAGCAGCTGTATCTCCTAATAGCTCAGTTGTCAGTGTCCTGTGATGTTTACAGTCCTTATATGACATGGCCTGAATCTTCTCAGCCCTGATAAGAGGAATGGATAGCATTAGCTTATAACACTGACCTCAGCTCAGATGTTATTCTGTCTTGCAGACCCTTATATTCATTTTTGTTTTTACAGAGTTTTATGGTGATTAAATTTGTGTGTATGTGCTGGGTGTAGTGGCACATGCCTTTAATCACATGACTCAGGAGATGGAGGCAGGCAGAGCTCTGTGAGTTCAAAGCTAGCCTGGTCTACAAAGTGAGTCCAGGACAGCCAGCGATACACAGAGAAACATTGTCTCGAACTCCCCATCCAAAAATTGTGTGTGTGTGTGTGTGTGTGTGTGTGTGTGTGTGTGTGTGTGTTCTTGTGCACATGCCATGGTAGAAGTGTGGAATCACACGGCAATCTGTGGTAGGTAGTTGATTGTCTCCTTTCACCAAGGATAAAAAGCAGGTCATCAGGCTTGTTGGCAGGTGGGCCATCTCTCTGGCTCCCCATCCTTATCTTTCTCTTCCTCCTACTCACCCTTGGACTTACAACCACTGTTAGGGTTTGATCTGCAATGTTTCCCCACTGACTCCGGTTTTGCTCTTCTACTTGTTTTCCAGCTGGTGGTGATGATTTGAGCTATGTGGAAGGAAGGGCCTTGCAGGCGAAGGTAGCATTCTGAACTCTATAGCCCCACCCCTGACCTCAGCACCCTCTCTGCTTCTTGGTCCCCTGTGATGTGAGGAATCTCCCCACATGTTCCCACTGCCACAGACAGGGTATCCCTCCATCATGCCTTCCTCTACACTATAGATTTAAATCTCTTGGAAACCACCAGCAGATGAAATCCTTCCTCCCTCAAGTTGCTCTTGACAGGTCAGAATGATGTGAAAAGTGGCAACAGAGACATGGTCTGGTTGCTCTGATAGGCCTTGCCATGTGAATCATAGGACTTTGGAACTGGTTTGCAGGACTGTGGAAGATTTTGGAGATACAGAGAAACTTTCAAATACAATAAGAAGGGCGCAGCGGGATGTTCTGGTGGGTGTTTGGAAGACCAGAATGTAGACAGAGATTCAGGTAGGGAAGACAACACTCTTGAGATTTCAAGAGGAACAAGGGTTCCAGTGAGAACTGAACCAGAGGCCATTTGTGATGCATTCCAACAGTTTGGCTCCAACATGCCTCTGTCTGGAAAACTTGAGTGAGGGCTGAACGCAAAAGTAATGATCTCAGTAGGCAGAAGACATGTCAAGACAGCTCCAGCAGTAGCAGGAGGTGTGGGGCTACCCCAGGAAGGCAGGCCGAAAATTTAAATCAGAAATACAAAAATGTATTTGGTCAGGTTTACAGTGAGGATTAGTGGCAAAAAGCAGGTGGAGTGAGTCAGAGTCATAGTCCACAAGACTCCGAACTTCTGAACACAGAACTTGTAGGTGGGCAGATTTGACAGACATCAGGACATCTAGGGTGAGCAGGTTTGCTGTTGTCCAGAAAGCCCCAAAGAGGGGGAGAACAGAGATATTGTACTGGCGGTGATAGAGTCAGTATCCATGCTAGACCTGGAGCAGAAGATGCAGCTTGTAGAATTTTCTTCACCAAACTTCAGGGCAGCCCTGAACTTAGACAGGATTTCTCTGTGTAATAGCTCTGGCTGTCCTGGACTTTCTTTGCAGACTAGGTTGGCTTTGAACTCACAGAGATCCACCTGCCTCTGCCTCCCAAGTGCTGAGATTAAAGGTGTGTGCCACTGTGCCTGGTCCCAGCCCTGAACTCCTAAACATCTTTCTGGAGACTTCCTTAAACCATAGAGCACCAGATATTGTTTTCACATGTCCCCTCTTGCTGGTAACACATTATCAGCTTCCTAAGAGACAGATGAAAATCAAAGAAGTAAAACAGATGGCACATAGACATTAGGTTTTAAGGGAATTAACAAAAGCAATTTGAGAATAAAACTGGAAAAGAAGATCAGGATCACTTGAATTAATGAAGTACTTCAGGGTATGAATATATATAACCCAGGTGTCCAGGCGTATAACCAAGTCAACACAGGGGAGCACGGGTATAACTGAGTCAACACAGGTGTGGAAGTTTGAATGAGAATGGCTCCCCACAGGTTCATGTGTTTGAATATTTGGTCCCTAGTTGGTGGAACCATTTGGAAAGATTAGGAGGTGTGGCCTTGTTGGAGGAAGTGTGCCACTGGGAGTGGGCTTTGAGGTTTAGAAGACTTAGAGTCCATTCCTGTGGTATCTTATCAAAGAATGCGTCTAGCTTCAGCCTTTGTCCTAAGAATTTGCCTGAGGCTAAATTGAAAAGTAAAGAACTAATTTCTTTGTTAGAGATTTCAAAACAACCTAATACTGACTTTGTGGTATGGTATTAGTAATCAGTATTGTGCGGGTCTATGGTGGAAAAGAGCAAGTGGAGCAAAAAGAAATACAAAATGTAGTTTGGAGAGAAAAAGAGCACAAGAGAAATTTAAGGTTGGAGCTAAGGCTTGTGATAAAAGAGATAAGGAAATCAAGGAGAGGCCTGGTCTCAATTAGCATAAAGAGAGGGCCCTTCAGAGTAGCATCCTCCCGGTAAGGCTCAACTTGTGAAAAGAAAAGTCCTAAAGAATTTTCTGTTCCTGGAAAGGAACATCAAACAAAAGCCTCCACAAATGTGGAGGCCAGGGTAACTCCCTAACAGGCAGCCGAACAGTGGGACAACAATGTTGTCCATATGGCTCTGGCTTTTGAGTAATGAAGGACTCACGAATACAGGGGTTGTGGAATCTCCCTCAACAATTGAGAAGAGCCGCTGAGGCCAGGTGTATGGCAGAGGAGTCCCTGCATAAAGATCACTACATGAAACTGTGAAAGTGAATTTTGGGTTGCATTAATGACCCCAAAATCCTCTATATGCCAGAGCTGTGAGATATCTACCAAGGAAAGCTGCACACAGGGAGTAAAACCAGCTCAGGAGAGAGATATATCTTGCAGGCAGCAAGACTGGAAAGGAGGAGCCATCTACAGCTTCTGAAATAGTAAACTCAGTTAAATGCTTTCTTTTTTTTTTTTTTTTGTCCTTGTTGTTGTTTTGAGACAGTGTTTCTCTGTGTATCCTTGGCTGTTCTGGACTCACTTTGTAGACCACGCTGGCCTTGAACTCACAGAAATCCACCTGCCTCTGCCTCCTGAGTGCTGGGATTATAGGTGTGTGCCACCACGCCCAGCAAACTCTTTTTTTTTTTTTTTTGAGACAGGGTTTCTCTGTGTAACAGCCCTGACTGTCCTGGACTCACTTTGTAGACCAGGTTCTCCTTGAACTTGCAGAGATCCGTCTGCCTTTGCCTCCCTGAGTGCTAAAATTAAGGGTGTGCATCACCATGCCTAGCAATTACAGACAGCTATGAACTGCCATGTGGGTGCTGGGATTTGAACCTAGGTCCTTTGGAAAGAACATCCAGTACTTTTAACCTCTGAGCCATCTCTCCAGTCCCTACATGTTTTCTTTTATTAGTTGCCTTGGTCATGGTGTTTTTATTACAACTCTGAGACAACAGGGGTGCAGGCACATAATTGAGTAAACACAGGGTCAGAGAGACAATGGATACATTTCCCAAGTCAACCTTGAGGTGCTGGTGTGTGGAAGGAGTTTTTTAAAACCAATTGTGAGAATGTTCTTGTTTAATCCCAGGTGGGCTGCTTAAGACACAGGTATAAAATATTAAGGGTCTTGTGAGCTAGTGGGGGCATGGCTTAACCAGCTGAGCAAGTTTAACTCCGAAGACTTGGGAGAGAGGAATAAAATCCAGAGGCTCGAGGAGAAAGGGGGCTCTACAAAGGAGGGGGGAAAAGCCAAGGCCCCAAGGAGAAGGGGACTCTATAAAGAGAAAAGAGAGAAGGAGCTCCACAAAGAAGTAAACTCCACAAAGAAGTAAAAGAGAATGGGTTTTACAAAGAAGTAGGAGAAAGCTCTACAAAGAAGAGAAAGGGCTACAAGGTAGAAAGCAGTTGCTGCTCTCCCAGTGGTTGGTGCTCCCCAAACTGCTGTTTGTTCTTCCTGCTGCTGTCTCCTGGTTCACTAGTTTACTGGACTTCTAATGAGACTGGTATTACCCCCAAAGAATCCAATGACCCTAATCATCAGGAGTAGCTCAAAGAGACCTATGTCCCTTCTCCCTGTAACCTTCTTTCTCTCCCACCTAGGGTTGTGGGGTTGAAGGGAATGAGGGGTGGAAGGGAGGTAGAGGTATTAAACACAATAAATTAAGTACAGGAAAATAAATTAAAGTGTATAATTAAGTATAATAAAAGCCACTTGCTACAAGTGGCGCCCAGGCATAAGGCAAGACATGGTGGATAATTAAAAAAACTTTGTCTACACCAGTGCATAGCTGAGTCAATCCTGGGGAGCCAGTGCATACCTGGGACAGTCCCTCTCAATTACAGGTGGTTGTTATCCACATCTCTCTGGGCATCAATTTCCTCTTTAAGTCAGTAAAGATGAAATCTGCATTTTAGCAGTCTTTGTGGACTTGCACAGTTACAATTCCCAGTGTGCTGGGCTGCAAGCTGTGAAAACCGAATCTCTAAGTGGTTTTCTTTGCTTGTTTTGCAGTTTTCTATTTGTTTCTCCAGGAAGAAATTTCAAACCAACAACAGAAGACTCAGTCCCAGAGGTGGAGCAGTTTGGTTACATTCCCTCTGTCATCTGGGATGAAAATAAAAAGTTGTCACCTCTCCTCTCCCATCTTCAAGCCCCAGAGTCATTCAAGCCAGTTCCTCAACCCCGTTCCTTTCTTGACTTCTAGAGTAAGCCCTCATTAATGACACAGGAAGATCTGATGGAACAAGAGATCCCCTTGCTTGCTTCCTTCCTCTATGACAGAACTTTGTCTTAAATGCTGGAGAAAGCTTTTTCCCAAGGAACGTACTCAAGAGACAATGGATACATTTCCCAAGTCATCTCATCGAATCGCTATCATTTCTGATAGAAAAGACTGTACATTTTCTTTACATTTCCCGCCAATATATGTGATCTCAGTGGCTGAAAGCAAAACCTACCTCAGCTTCCTCTGGGGTAAGTCTGCAAGAATGGCATGCGCTTTTCATCTCTTCCACTAGGTGGCGCATGTCACCTCTCGCCACCTCCAGGTGGCTCGGGTCCTTTAAGTGGGAGCTCAGAGAGACTGCGTGCTTTCTTTCCGGTGGCCAGATTCCTGAATGTACCTCTCTGTTGACTTGGACAGAGAAATAATTACAGTAAATTAGTCGATTGACTGATTGACAGGTTTTTCTTGCGAATAAAAAGTGTCTTTCTCGCCAGACGTGGTGGTGCACGCTATTAATCTCCGCACTGAGGACACAAGAGTCCTGATCTCTGCAAGCGGATCTGTGGGAGTTCGAGCCTAGCCTGTTCTACAAAGTGAGTCCTGGACAGCCACGGTTACACAGAGAAACCCTGTCTGAAAAAGCAAACAAACCAAACAAAAACAGCGTCTTTCACTGATCATGTGCAGACTAAGTAGGGTGGACAGACCAAACCCAACGATCTGCCACAGTGGAGCACAGAGAAATCCCTTAGACACAGGGGGAGGTGGTGAGCTGGATTTGCAGACATAACCACATCTTAATCCAAAGACTACCATTTGTAGGTAGTTTTATTGAGGGCCTTAATTTGTTATGAAGCTGGGGATGACCTTGAACTTCTGATCCTCCAGTCCCCACCTCCCCCAAGTGTTGGATTACAGACATATGCTGATTTTCCATGCTTATGCTGTGCTGCAGATGAAACTCAGGGGCTTGTACAGCTAGGCAAGCACTCTACCATTTTATGCATGTCAGCCCATCTGAATTCCCTGAATACTTGATCCCATTTGAAAAATCCCCCACTGGCTGAGGCTGGTTTGGATGCCAGGTTGGGAGATGGATGTGTGTGCAGGGGCTACAGCTTCTTTGGGGGACTTGGGGGAAGATTTGATAAAGACAGAGTAAAATGGGGTGTGGACATGTATGAGATGCTGAGGAGTGATGGATGGTTCTGATAAAGATCTGCACCCTGATTCGAGTGGCTCTAGTTCAGGAAGACCCAAAGACATTGAGGACTTCTCATCAGTGTTGAGACCCATCCCCCAGCAGAAATACCCACAGCAGTCCTGATATGAGGATAGGAATTCACCTCAGTCCATTCGCAGCCATGCAGCAGGACTGCCAAAGTCTTCCAGGTAGGAGGGGCTATGCTTCTACTCCCTTTTCTTTTCATGTGGTGTATGAGCACATGTGTGTGAGAGCTCATGTGTGCATTGTGCATATCTCTGTGAAGGCCAGAGGAATGTATAGCTTTTTTTTTGTTTTGTTATTGAGACGGAGCTTTTCACTGTACTTGGAACTTACTGATTTAGCTAGACTGACTGACTGGTGAGCTCCAGGGCATCCTGTCTCTGTCTTTCGAGTGCCGGGATTACAGATGTGAGCCCCAAGCCCAACTTTTCTCTCAGGTTCTGGGGATCTGAATTCAGGTCCACATGCTTGTGTGGTGAGCGCCTTACCAACTGAGTCATCTGCCCAGCCCATATCCTTTTCATTCCAATCTTGAGAAATGTTTTTCTGCAACCTAAAATTTCATATAATCTGGACTTGGTAGTACATCCCTATAAAAGAGAACTTGGGAAGGTAGAGTTAGGAGGATTGTGAGTTCAAATTCAGTCTTGGCTACATTGTAAGCTTGAGACCAACCTGGTATACTTGAGATACCTACATCCAGCCATGTGACTGTTAGGAAGATTTTTTTTTTTTTTTGAGGTAAAGTTTCTCAACGTAGTCTCGACTAGCCTAGAAACTCCCTATGTAGACTAGGCTGCTCTTAAACTCATAGAGATCATCCTGCCTCTGCCTCCCAAGTGCTAGGATTAAAGGAGTGTACCACCATGTCTAGCTGAGGCAGTTTTTGACCTAGCAACGGAATCCGAGTGGGAATCTTTGCCCTCTGATCTCTGTGGAGAGGTTCCCCACAAAGAATAAGGCCAGGGGCTTGAAAAAATGACCAAGCATCACTTGTGATTCCAGCACTCAGGAGGCAGGGCAGGATGATTGCAAATTTAAGGCCAGCTTGGGTACATAGTCAAACTTTGTCTTAAAACACAAAATGGAATAATACCCCTCTCATAAAAACAAAACAAAAACAAAAAACACTACACGTTCCTCAGTGGGAGCAGCCAGTCATAGAAGGTCACAGCTTGCGATTCCACTTACACAGCCTTTCTGAAGTCAAAAAAGCCCAGAGATGGGAAACAGAATGGTGGATGCCAAGAGCCAGACACAGGGGTATGGGAAGAGGCTGCTAGTGGAGGTAGAATTTAGAAGTGATGGAAAGGTTAGGGGTTGGACAAGGGGTTGGCTGCAGAATATTAGAGATGTACTGAGCTGTTCCCATTACGCCATGTGTGTTTCTACTCAAATAAGGGAGACTATGGGTCTGTTGGTAGAGTGTTTGCTTGGCTTTTGTGAAGCACAGGGTACAAACCAATCACTGCGTAGAACAGGTGCAGTGGTGCATACCTGCAAACCCAGCACTTGGGGAGTGGATAAAGGAGGGTCAAGAGTGCTGGATCATCCTCAGCTACATAGTGAGTTCAAGGTCAGCCTGGGTTGTGAGGTAACTTGCTTCAGGAAAGAAAAAGGAAAACAGTAAAAGGAGACACAAGGGGTTAGGAGGTTCACATGTAATCTATAGCAGCCCTTGGTCTTGATGAGGGTTAATCACTGTTTAAGTGATCTCTGTTTGAACACCATCAGGCCTCTCAGCACTCTGCTATGTTTGCCTTGGAGAGTCAGGTCCCAGCCCACCTGGGAAGTGGTCTCTGCAGGGTTAGAGACCCCTACCAGTACTGCTGTGTTGTGGGACTGTATGGTGAGCTTAGGTATGAACCAACTGACTGAGAACCTACATTATATCAAGGCCACCTGCTATCTTGATGGAGGAGACATCACCTCTCCTCCCTGAGACTATTTCATTTATATGTCCTTCTCTTCTTGCTGAGGGGTGAGACACAGCCCAGCTTTACCTCCTTAATGTCCTAGGGTGGAATGTGAAGTCCTATTCCACTTTCTCCAGCCAGTCCCATCATAGTTTCTGACATGCTGACTCCATTGTTTCCAAGAATACTATATATTTCAGCCCTGTGCCCAGTCATATGGCCAGATTGCATGAGTCAGATCTGCAACCCTCAGTAATAACCCCTGAATATACCCAGGTAAGAGAGTATAGGTTACAGGGGACTGTGGGAAAAACTAGGCTGGTTCATCGCAATAGAACCAATGACCTAGAAGGTGGAGCACTCCTGGCAAGAAAGGGATTTGATAAGGAGAGAATTCATACATAGTCTCAAACAGGCTCCTGATTCCTGAGTGATGACTTCACCCAAGCTTCAGGCCCCAGGCTCACCTATGGATATTTCCTGAATAAAACAGGGTTTTTTTTTTTTTTTTGTTTTGTTTTTTAATCAGCTCAGTGTTTCAGAAGCTTCTGCAAACAGAGTCTTGTGGCTTTGCTCTGTAGGACCAGGTTGGCCCCACCATTCTGACTTCCCCAGTTGGTTCTGTCCAGCTCTTATCACACCCATGGTATTGGCTGGAGACACTGTATCAACCAACACAACTGGTGGCTTTAAGATCAGAGACACGTTGTCCCATGTTCCTGAGACTGGAGAGCCAACATGGAGGTGCTATAGGGCTGGCATCACCCAAGTCCTCTGTCCTTGGCTTTCAGACAGTATCTTCTTTCTGTCCTCACATGGACATATACTCTCCTGTCCTCACATGGGCATATACCCTTCCTTCCTTCCTTCCTCCCTCCCTCCCTTCTTTCCTTCCTTCCTTCCTTCCCTCCTCCCTTCCTTCCTCTCTTCTTTCCTTCCTTTCTTCCTTCCTTCCTTCCTTCCTCTCTTCCTTCCTTCCTCCCTTCCTCCCTTCCTTCCTTCCTTTCTTTTTATTTATGTGCATGTGTAGGCCTAAGTTGTCATTTCTCAGGTGCTGTCCATCTTGGTTTTTGACACAGGGTCTCTCTCACTGGCCTTGAACTCTCTGAGTAGGCTAGACTGGCCAGTCAGTGAGTCCCAGGGATCCTCTTTTCTCCATTTCTCCAGCTCTGGAATTATAAGCACATGTTACCATGCCTCACTTTAAAAATAAATGTGTGTGTGTGTGCAAGAGAGAGAAACAGAGAGAGAAAAACATATGAACGTAGCTTTAATTTGTGTGTGCACGTGTGTGCGTGTGTGCATGCTTGTGTGTCATGGTGAGTGTGATTTGGAGCTGGTGTTAAGATGGTTGTGAGCCTCCTGAATGGATGCTGGAAACTAAGCTTCAGTCCTCTGTAAGATCAACAAATACTCCAACCTCAGAGTTGTCTTTTTTTTTTTTTTAACATAGGTTCTGGGGATTGAACTCAGGTCCTCATGTTTGCAATTCAAGCACTCTACCAACTGAAACATCTCAGTGGGTCCTAAATCTTTTAATGCAGCCCAAAGATGGTATAGCTGCAGTAATGGGCACTGGCTGTGGGCGTCAAAGATAGATAAACATGGAGACCCAGACCAGTCACAGCAACTGAGGATCTGGAAAGCAGGGGCTGGTCTCCCACAGATTGCCTGTTCATCTTCTGGATTCCACCTCTATGGTCCCCACCAATCTCAGGAACTGAGCTAGATGCCCTGTGGAGCAAGGATAGCCCCCTGGGTAAACCCTAAGCTTTTGTCTTCACAGATATGCCCAGATGGCAAGGGTAGCCATATGGCTGAGCTTGTCCCTTCCCCTCCCCTAGGAGATAAGCCTGGACAATGACACAGAAACACTAGGACTCATAGAGGTGGACAGTCCAGGGTGTGAGTGGTTGAGGTTTGAGCAGGTCATATTGCCTCTCATGGTAGTGGTGGCCCTCTTTGGGGGTAGTACACAACAGTGTAGCCTGCTGACACCTCTGTTTCTATGTCTGCAGCAGCCCGAATGTGGCCTATGTCCTCAGCCTGGCCACTGCTGACATCCTTGGTCTCACCTACCCTGTTGGGGTCCGTCCTGCTGGAGGACATGGTTAGACACCATCAGGAGGTGGTGTGGCATGCTGACGTGATTCTGAAGCCAATCGCCTCTTCCTCTGATGCAGTGGCTCTCTGTTTCCTGAGCAGGGAGAAGCTCCACATGTATCCTTTTTTCCACTTGTTGCCCCATGGGAACATCTGTGGTGGTCAGTGTTCTGAGCTGGGTCCTGGCGCTTTCTCTCCATGCAAGCCTTGAGGTCTGTGCCCATTGGGCAGAGGGCCAAGCCTGTGGCCCATTTCATACCAGATTTATGTTGTTGTTGTTGTTGTTGCTGTTTTTGTTATTCGAGACACGGTTTCTCTGTGTAGCCCTGGATGTCCTGGACTCACTTTGTAGACCAGGCTGCCCTTGAACTCACAGAGATCCCTGCCTCTGCCTCCTGAGTGCTGGGATTAAAGGCGTGCGCCACAATGCCCAGTCCCACACAGGATTGATGATATTTCAGCTGCTGACTTGCTGTATAATGTGTATTCAGTCTGATCCAGGCTCTCCATAGCCTGTGCCACCCCCAACAGTGCTGCTCACTGGCCAGAATCTACCACGGTGTCCACATCGTGGTCATCACATTTCTCCTCTGGAGCCTGTTCCTATCTTGTACATTCCAGAAGAGGGTCTGCCTGGCCTTTGACCTCCTATGACTCCTGTCCAATGTGGTCAGCATGGCCCACCCAGTCGTCTATTTCCTGACTGGGCACTTTCAGGGGAGGAAGCACCAGGAATCACTGTGGGCAGTGCTCGACAGGCCCTTGATGTACTAAGTAGAGGAGAAGGGTGATAGGAGACCCTAGATATACCATCCAAAGGAGGTCTCGGCCTCAGAGTTGGAGGGTGAATGATGTCCACTCTTGTGTATCTATCTCCTCTGCAAAATGCAACAGTGATCTACAGTCCAGGACTGTGATACCCACAGGACTCCTGCCAGGAGAACACTATCCTCTGAGATGCAGAGGCACCATGTTCTTCCTTACATTCATCACCTGCCTGCTCGTGAAGAGTCACCTTGGAGCATCGAAGACTGGGCAAGTGCTGCCTGGTGGCCATCCTTCCCAGTTCCATAGTGACCTTCTCCTGGGCCTCCCAGGAGCCCACTGACAATGAACTTGCCATTCCCCAGTACACAAACACAGAAGGAAATGAAAGGACAACACTGGAAGGAGGATTCTTTTGCAGTGACAGAGATGATTTTATTGAAGGAAAATATTACTCTATTCTAAGAGACAGGTATAAAAGCTGGCATGAAGGAGGAACTACTGTGGATTGTGCTGGCAGGAGGAAGTGGTGTGATATGGCCAGTGTGTTGCTTTTTTCTGCTAAGAAACCAGGCACAGGTGTCATTCACCTGGTGCTGCAGACCCTTAGCATCAATCATCTTCTGGGAGCTGTGGCCAGTGGCCGGGGAAGAGTCAGAAAGTACTTGTGACCACTAGCCTCCTATAAAGCTGAGACTGAGTAGTAAAAAAAAGTCATATCCCTGAGAAAGAGCATCTCAGAGGGACAGGGTGATATTGTGGGAGTCCTCTGTGAACAATGAGAATGGCCTACCCCACGCCACCCCACCCTTAATGAAAAGACTGGAAGAACTCAGCTGACCACTAGATTGTCTGATATCTCAGATCTTGCACTGGCAACACACAGGAGCACAACAGCTGGACTGACAGCAGCAGGGCTTGCAGCAGCTGGACTGGCAGCAGCAGGGCTTGCAGCAGCTAGACTGGCAGCAGGAAGACCCACAACCTGAAGAGCAGCAGGGCTTGCAGCAGCTAGACTGGCAGCAGGAAGACCCACAACCTGAAGAGCAGCAGGGCTTACAGCAACTGGACTGGCAGCAGCAGGGCTTGCAGCAACTAGACTGGCAGCAGCTAGACTTGCAGCCCCCACAGGAGCCACAGCCTCCTTTGCAGCCCCCACAGGAACCACAGCCTCCTTTGCAGCCCCCACAGGAGCCACAGCCTCCCTTGCAGCCCCCACAGGAGCCACAGCCTCCTTTGCAGCCCCCACAGGAGCCACAGCCTCCCTTGCAGCCCCCACAGGAGCCACAGCTTCCCTTGCAGCCCCCACAAGAGCCACAGCCTCCCTTGCAACCCCCACAGCTGGAGCAGGAACAGACAGGCACACAGCAGCACACAGGTTTGCAGCAGCACACAGGCTTGCAGCAGCAGGAGCCACAGGAGACACAGCCCCCACAGCTGGAGCCACAGCCCCCACAGCTGGAGCCACAGCCCCCACAGCTGGAGCCACAGCCTCCGGAACAGCCACAGCAGGTCATCGTTCTGGTGTTTGGTTGAGGATGAAACAGGTCAGAGGAGCAGGTGGAGAGGGAAGATGTGCAGGTGTGGAGCCTCCTGAGCCTGGGCTTTTATATTCCTGCCCAGGTCAGGTGAAAGTTACTTCCCTGTGTCTTTAGAGGCTATTTCCTTGATGTTGTGGTTTTGTTTGTTGTTCCCATTTTCCTGGTTTTCTGCTAACTGCATGTATTGGTGATTTTTCTTAGGTTTCCAAATTTGATTTCTTCCTTGTTGGTGTTAACTTTGGTCTCTGCTTCCCAGATGTTCCTGGATGGTGGTCACCTGCCATTTGCTGACAGCATGTGACTTGGGGGTGACAGTATCATGTCTAGGTTCTTCTATACCAGCTGTTTGGATTTTTTTTCTAGGTTCACTTGTTAGAATCATTAATGGCCCCAGACATGACATCCTCATTATGGCACCTGTAAAAGTTATCTTGTTTGAGTTTAGAGCCTATATAGATCTCTGTAAACTGAGAATGTTTCAATGAGAGGTGATCTTGGATTAACTGGATGGACCACATGCATTCAAGTGCATTCTTAGTAGAAAGAGATTTGACACCAACAGAAGAGAAAGATAGGGCAGAGAGACTTGAAGATCCAAGTGATGGGAATCTGGTACCAAGGATCACCAGCTATGAGGAGCTGAAAGAGGCAGGTAGTAGACTTTCCTTCAGAGCTTCCAGAGGGACCATTGACAACCCCATGTCAGTCTGTGACACTGAGAAGGACCCCCAGAACTGTTGGTGGTGGTATATTTCTGAGACAAGTTGTACCATAATTCTGTAGTTACCAGACAGTAACTACATTTGGAGATGGGATGTTGCTTTAATGAGTATCTAATATTGTGGAGTGGCTATCATCTAGTTATCTATCCATCCATCTATGTCATCAACATATTATCTATCTATCTATCTATCACATAGGTATGTATCTGCCATCTACCAGAAATCTATCATCCATCTCTTTCTGTCACTGGCTTTGATGTGTAATTTCTAATATTTGTTCCATTTGACATGCACAGTATATGACTCTGACAGTTGCGTCTGTGAACTCTCATTGGATGGGGGCTGCTTACATCAGCACAGCTTGCCAACACCTCTCTTGTCACCATCATACACTCTCCTTGGCTGGAACTAAATTATGTAATATTTATACCAATAAAGACACAGGAGGTGTAAACTGAGGTAAAAGCCTCCTAGCAGCCGGGCGGTGGTGGCGCACGCCTTTAATCCCAGCACTTGGGAGGCAGAGGCAGGCGGATCTTTGTGAGTTCAAGGCCAGCCTGGTCTACAAAGCGAGTCCAGGACAGCCAGAGATATTCAGAGAAACCC
>CAJQZJ010037474.1:37649-94517 GCA_907164525.1 Lophiomys imhausi
GTGTGTGTGTGTGTGTGTGTGTGTGTGTGTGTGTGTGTGTGTGTCTGTCTGTCTACGTGTGTGTATGAACATGTATGTGTGACTATGTGTGTGTGCATGTGTATGTGTGTATGTGTGCATATGTGTGTGTAGAGGCACTTGGTCAGGTTGATCAGGAAGGAGTCTTTGAAAAGATGGTTCTAGGAGTCTGATTAGATACTTCACACGGAGGGAACAGCAGTCAAGGAGCCTAGAGCAGGGAAAGGCTTAGTGTGCATAAGTACCACCACTCCTCAGTTCTCTGCCTTCTCAGGCTGTGGGAGAAGAAGACAATGCTAGGAGCTGCCCCTTGGATGAACCTTCTGGAAGGTTCCAAGATGGAAGAATGCTTCCTTGCCATCTGGCTTATTACATAACTTTGTCTCTAGGAGGAAACTGGGAAGAGAGATGGGGAACCATTGTCTCTCAAAAAAGAGAAAGGAAGAAAGGTGTGGCAGATGCTTAGAATCCCTGCAACTGAGGAAAGCCTGGACATAGACACCATTTCATGGTCTCCAATGGAGATTTTTTACTTGATTGAACACTTATGGGTCTCCCTGGAGACTACAGGAGTTCTAGAACTTTCCATCATGTGCTAGTCCCTGCAACAGTTATGGACTCCAGCAGTCTGTGGCTGAAGGCTTTGAGGACCCGTTTCATTGCATGTTCTAGGCTGGCGTTTTAGTAATCTAGAGTAGTGCACTTACCTGAGTCACAGAAGGTGGGAGAACTCAGTCCAAAAGCCCTAGGGCTTAAATCTTGGTAATTTTCAAGTCTCTGGTCACCTGGGGTTTTGTGCAGTTTGCCACCAGGGGTGCTGAGTCCCATGTCACTTTGAGTAAGCATTCTGCTTTAAGTAGACTCTGGTCTCATCTCCAGATTAGCCACTTTCTCTTTTGAAATCTATGTCTCTAGGATTTTGGAGGCTGATGCTCAATTCAGAAAGGTGTGCCTGTGGCATACCTAATAATTAGAGTAATAAAAGCAATTGCAGAAAATTAGGAATTGGAAGAGGCTGACAATGGAAACACCACCAAATCTAGAAAATGATATTTTATTGAATGGTCTGAATTCCACCCCATCATAGTTTTTTCCCCACTGTATTTTTTGGCCACTTGATCACAGATCTAAGTGACCCACCTGCAGGAATTTATTTTAGATTGAGAGAATAGAGTGTTGCTCGGCTTTTTCCTTTATCATGTTTGGTTGGATTTTTTAAAAGGTTGGTCTTAAAATTTTATTTTTGCTTTTTGTATTGCCAATTACAATTCTAGTTTGGGGGCTGGAGAGTTGGCTTAGGGGTTAAGAACACTGGCTACTCTTCCAGAGGCCCTAAATTCAGTTTCCAGAACACACATGGTGGTTCACAACAGCCTGTAACTCCAGCTCCTGGTGGTCTGATGCCCTCCTCTGTTCTCCTTGGGCATGGACATGCATGTGATGCTCAAAGACAAGTCTGTGGGCACGTGTTAGCACGTAAAAAAATAAATTAAATGTAAGAAAAGATTCCAGTTCCTTTCTGTTCTAAAATCTTAAATGTTTCACATGATCAGTGTAACATTTCAGAGTATCAATATTTTTATATGCAGAGCCTAATCTTACAACCATTAGTAGTAGTAGTAGTAGTAGTAGTAGTAGTAGTAGTAGTAGTAGTATTTTGTTTGTTTTTCGAGACTGGGTTCTCTGTGTACCAAGCCCTGGCTGTCCTGGACTCACTTTGTACACCAGGCTGGCCTTGAACTCACAGAGATCTGCCTGCCTCTGCCTCTTGAGTGCTGGGATTAAAGGCATGCAACACCACCCCCAGCTAATCTCTATTATTAATTACTTAAAAATTATTATGCATGTGCCAGGGCACACAAGTGATAGTCAGAGGACAACTTAAAGAAGTCAGTTCTCTCCTTCCACCATGTGGGTCCCAGGGATCAAACTCAATTCATCAAACTTGGCAGCACATGCCTTTAACCACAAAGGTACCTTGCTGGCCTGTGGTGTATGATTTTTTTTTTTGTTTTTTTGTTTTTTTTTGTTTTTCGAGACAGGGTTTCTCTGTGTAACAGCCCTGGCTGTCCTGGACTTGCTTTGTAGACCAGGCTGGCCTCGAACTCACAAAGATCCGCCTGCCTCTGCCTCCCAAGTGCTGGGATTAAAGGCGTGCGCCACCACGCCCGGCTTAGGTGTATGATTTTTTTAATGTATTGTCCTAGTTTGGTTTCTGTTTCTGTGATAAAATTCTGACCAAAAGCAACTTGTGGAGGGAAAGAGTTTATTTAGCATACATTTCCATGTCATTTAAGGCAGGAATCTGGAGGCAGACCATGGAGGAATGTAGCCTACTTGCTTGCTCTCTTTGGCTTGCTAAACTTCCTTCCTGTATAGCTTCCTTTCTTCTTCTCCCTTCTCTTTGTCTGTTCCTGTATAGCTTCCTTCCTTCATTTATTTCTTCTTCTCCCTTCTCTTTGTCTGTTCGTTCTCTCTGCATTGTGTATCCTGATTGCCAGGAGGAATATTTTCAGTAATTAATTTTTTTAAAACTTATTTAGGCCATAAATGGTGGTGCACGCCTTTAACCCCAGCACTTGGGAGGCAGAGGCAGGTGGATCTCTGTGAGTTTAAGGCCAGCCTGGTCTACAGAGTGAGTTCCAGGACAGCCAGGGATACATAGAGAACCCCTGTCTCAAAAAAAAAAATCTTAAGGGCTGGAGGGATGGCTCAGAGGTTAAGAGCACTGGCTGCTCTTACAGAGGTCCTGAGTTCAATTCCCAGCAACCACATGGTGGCTCATAACCATCTATAATGAGGTCTGGTGCCCTCTTCTGGCCTGCAGGCATACATGCACACACATCACTCTATACATAATAAATAAATAAATCTTTTTAAAAAAATCTTTAAAAAAGAGACTTATTTCTATTTTATGTATATGGGTATTTTGCCTGCATGTATGTCTGAGCACCATAAAAGTGTACAGTGCCTACAGAGACCAGAAGATGTTGGATCTCTTGGAACTGTAGTTACAGACAGTTGTAGCCACTATGTGGATGCTGGGGATCAAACCTGAGTTCTCTGGAAGAGAAGTTCAGTGTTCTTAACTGTTGAGCCATCTCTCCAGTCCCTCATCTTGCTTTCTTAAACAACCCAGGATTAATTTCCCAGGGGTGGTACGCTCACATCAGGTTAGACCCTCCCACATCAACCTTTGTTTCATTGGTCCTTTCTAGTTTTCTTCTATTTTCTTTTTTAGGCTATCTTTCATTAACTTCTGGTTTAATATTTATTATTTCTTTCCATTTACTGGTTTTGGATATGGTTTGTTTTGTCTTCCTAACACCTCAGGGGCATTGTTAGGTTACTTGAGATCTCCTTAATTTTGTAGTGTAGAGACAGTCACAGCTACAAACGTCTGTCTTAGAATTGCCTTCACTGACCTGGGCCTGGTGACGACACACTTGGGACACTGGGGCAAGAGAATCACAAGTTCCAGGTCCTCTTGGGTTATAAAGTGAGTTCACAATTGGCCTGGGTAACTTTCAGAGGGCTTATTGCTCTTACAGAGGTCCTGAGTTTTGCTCCCAAATCCCACATAGTAACTGACAATCATCAGTCCCAGGGGGTTCTGATGCCCTCTTCTGGCCTCCATGGGAAGTGCATTCATGGGCACATAAACTCATACAGGTATACATGCATGTACATAAAAATAATACACTTTTTTTAAGTTAAGGAGGGTTAGAGCTATAGCTCAGTGGCAGACACTGGGCTCAGTCTTTAGTGCTAAAGAAAGGGGAGGGAGCACACTTCAATTTGTTCCTTCAATGACCCACCGATTCCTCAAAAGTATTATTCAGCCGGGCGGTGGTGGCGCACGCCTTTAATCCCAGCACTTGGGAGGCAGAGGCAGGCGAATCTTTGCGAGTTCGAGTCCAGCCTGATCTACAAAGCGAGTCCAGGACAGCCAGAGCTGTTAAACAGAGAAACCCTGTCTCGAAAAACCAAAAAAAAAAAAAAAAAGTATTATTCAGTATCCGTGACCTACACATTTCTGTTGATTTCTATTTTTGTTTCTAATTTGATTCTTTACTGGCTCTCATTGTTTTTCATCTAAAATCATAACATATTTTAGGGAAAGTTCAGATAGGTGCTGAGAAGGATGTGCACATTGGTGCTACTGGAGGGTACATTGCCTGCTGATGTCGATTAGGTCCATTTGGTAAAAAGACTTATGCAATTCTGTGTTTTCCCAGTGATTTGGGTGAGGGGAGGGATCTGGATAATCTAGGAACTGCTGAATGTTACCTTCCATTATTACACCTAGCTCTGTCCTCTCTTTACTCCAGCAGTGCCGGTTTTATGACAACAATATTTGGTGCAAGCCATTAACAATTGGTACATCTTCTTGATAGATTATTCCCTAATTAGTATGCATTGAACCTCTTTGTTTATCTAATTTTCTTTGAAATTTGCTCTGACAAGTTTGAGTCTAGTGACTCCTGATTGTTTTCAGATTCCATTCTGATGAATTACTGCTTCACATTCTTTCACTTTCTATCTCTTTGTGTCTTTGCTACTGAGATGAGTTTCTCACAGGCAGCAAACAGGTGAGCCTTATTTTAAAATCCAGCCATCAGCCAGGCATGGTGGTGCATGCCTTTAATCCCAGTATTTGGGAGGCAGAGGCAGGGGATCTCTGGAAGTTCAAGACCAGCCTGGTCTACAAAGTGAGTCCAAGACAGTCAGGACTACACAGAGAAACCCTTTCTCAAAAAACAAAACAAAATAAAAGAAAGAAAGAAAGAAAGAAAGAAAGAGTCCAGACATCAGTCTATAAGGCTCTTTTCCTTCCTTCCTTCCTTCCTTCTTTTCTTTCTTTCCTTTGGACAAGGTCTTACTATATATGGCTGGCCTGAAACTCACAGCTTTCCCAAGTACTTTGATTAAAGGCATGCACCATCATGCTCAGTTCTTTTAATTTTTTTAAACAACATACTTGGCTGTGTAGTCAGGTTGGTCTATAATTTGGTATATACCCTAGGCTGGCCTCTCACTCAGAGTGGTCCACATGCTTCAAGAAGCTGAGGATTCTGGGGTTACAGGTGTGCACTGCAAAGACCAACAATCTGCACCGTCTAGTTAGAGAGTTGAGACCACTTATGTTTTGTTTTTTTTTTGTTTTGTTTTGTTTTGTTTTTCGAGATAGGGTTTCTCTGTGTAACAACTCTGGCTGTTCTGGACTCACTTTGTAGACCAGGCTGGTCTCGAACTCACAATGATCCGCCTGCCTCTGCCTCCTAAGTGCTGGGATTAAAGGCGTGCACCACCACGCCCGGCTGAGACCACTTATGTTTAGGGACAGTAATGAAAAGTGTATGTCCAGTATTGTTATATCATTTTCTTTCTGGTTGTTTTGAACATTTCCTGTTATTTTCCTTTTTCCTTATCTCTAGCAGTTTACTTAATTGATAATGTTTAAATTCTTCCTAATTTTCTTTTTTTGTTGTTTTTAATTAAATTATGTTTATAGTGTGTCTCTGTGCAATATATACATATGAGTGAAGTTCCCACAGAATCTACAAGAGGGATTAGGATTCCCTGGAGCTGTAAAATGAATATTACTGTTCATGTATACAGGAAATTAATGTGGCAGCAGTTTTCTTTAACCTAACTAGTACCCAATAATGACACAGAAAAACTATGATTTATTTTCAATTTAAAAGCACAATAAGTAGGCATTATAAATCTATTCTAATCCTCTAAACTACTCTGGCTACCTCCCAGCCAAAATCCCCATAATACTTGCATTTATGTTCTTCCTTGCTCCAGCTGAACTCTCAGGGTGCCTCCTTCCTCTCTCCTGACCAAATCTTCTACTTCCCCTCTTTCTCCTCCCATCACTGGAATTGGGTGCCCCACCTTATTCTATTACCCAGCATTGGCTTTTCTAGCTTTTATTGGCAGGGCAGAGAATAAGTTGTGAGCCATGTTTACACAAACTTTGGACAGGAGATTCTTAGAATAAACATACAAAGCCATGTCTGGATAGAAACCAGACAGTGGGATAGAGAAATCAGCAGCTGAGTAATACAAGGGTAAAATTTACAGAGTGCTCAATAACACTGTGCCAACATGGAGCGTCAGTTACAGGCCATCTGATGTGGGTGCTGGGAACCGGACTCTAGTTCTCTATATAGCAGTACATGCTCTTGACCACTCTGACATGTTCCCCATTTGGTTTGTGTGTGTTCTCGAGTGTGAGTTATTCTTCCCCGGGCTCTCAGGTCTGTGCTTTTCTCTTCCATCCCTGTGTGTGGGATTCCTTTATGTTTCTTCTAGAAAGCTGGCTATGAGGACACTTCAAAAAAAAATTACTTACCTTTATTTTATGTGCATTGGTGTTTTTTTCTGTCTAGAGTGTCAGATCTTGGAGTTACAGACAGTTGTGGGTTGCCATGTGGATGCTGGGATTGTAACTTGGGTCCTCTGAAAGAGCAGTCGGTGCCCTTAACCACTGAGCCATCTCTCCAGCCCCTATGAGGACACTTACTTAGTTTGGGCTTATCTTAGAAAATCGTTATTTCTCCATAAGTTCTTCAGGATAGCTTTGCTGGGTATAATGATCTTTATTTCATGCTGGAATGAGTGTTAAGAGTTTCTGCCAAGGAATCTATTGCTCAGTGGGTTTGCCTTTTGTAAACAATGTGATGTTTTTCTTCTGTTGCTTTCAACACTTTTTCTTTGTATTCTTGGCAGCTTAACGCTAACCTGGGAAAGAGATCCTTTTTTTGGTCATGTCTACTTGAGGTTTTAAATGCCTTCAGTACTGGTATATCCATATGCTGCTCAAGATTTGGAACACTTTTTTTTTTTTTTTGCTGCCAAATGACAGATTTGCCTTCATCCCATTCCTGCAGGCCTTTGTCTAGACACACTAGTCTTAAGTTTTGACTTCTTGATCCATATCCCATAGATCCTGCAAGTTTTGATCACAACTTCTCGTTTTTTTTTTATTAAAAATTTTTATTACATGTATTTATTTGTGAGGATGTACATGTATGTGCACTCACCTGCATGCATGTGCACATGGGTGTCATGGTATTTGTATGGAGATCAGAGGACAAGTTGTGGGAGTTAGAACTCTTCTTCCACTATTTAGGTCCAGGGACCAAACTCAGGCTTTGTGGCAATCACCTATACCTACTAAGCCCTCTTGCTGACCCTGTGTTTTTCTTTCTTTCTCTATGATTCTAATAAACATGATCTAATCCTTGAGCCTTGATAGTCTTCTGCATGTTGTCTCCTGATAGGGCTTACAGCTGACTTTTCTTCTCTTTTGGTTTTTGGAGACAGGGTTTCTCTGTGTAACAGAGTCCTGATTGCCCTGGACTCACTTTGTAGCCCAGGTTGACCTTGAACTCACAGAGATCTGCCTGCCTCTGACTCCTGAGTTCTGGGATTAAAGGTGTGCGCCACCACATCTGACTTTCATCTTCTATTTCTAATATTACTGTTTGTCTTTTTAAGAATTTCTCTCTGTTTATTTCTTCATTCATATCGCTTATTGTCTTCCTGAATTTGTTCAACTGTTCATTTGTATATTGTTTGAGGTCATTCATCAGTTAAAAAAAAATCAGTGTTTAACAAAATCAGTTAAAAAAATTTTTTTTGGGCCTGGAATCTTAGTAAGGGTTAGTATTGCTGTGATAAACACCATGACCAAAAGCAAAATGGGGAGGGAAGGGCTTATTTGGCTTATACTTCCACATCATAGTCCATCGTTGAAGTGAATGAGGACAGGAATTCAAACGGAGCTGGAACCTGGAGGCAGGAGCTGATGCAGAGGCTGTGGAGGGGCGCTGCTTGCTGGCTTGCTCATCATGACTTGCCCAGCCTGCTTTCTCTAGGGCTACCAGCCAAGGAACACCAGCCAAATAAACTCTTTCCTCTCCATCTTGCTTTTAGTCATTGTGGTGGTTGGAATAAGAATGACCCCCCAAAGGCTCACATGTTTGAATGCTAAGTCATCAGAGGTGGCATTACTTCGGAGGGATTAAGGAGTATGGCCTTGTTGGAGGAAGTGTGTCACTGGGGGTGAGACTTCAGATTTCAAAAGCTCAGGCCAGGCCCAGTGGCTCTCTCTCATCAGATGTAGATGTAGATCCTGATGTAGAACTCTCAGCTACTTCTTCAGTACCATGTCTGCCTGTGTGCTACCATGCTCCCCAGCATAATGACAGTGGACTAAACTTCTGACACTCTAAGCAAGCCTTACTTAAATGCTTTCCTTTGTAAGAGTTGCTGTGGTCATGGTGTCTCTTTATAATAATAGAACACTGGCCAAGACAGAAGTGGTGTGCTGGATGGTTTTATGTCATCTAATGACATCTGAGAGGAAAGAACATCAATTAAGAAAATACCTCCATATGGTTGGGCTGTAGGCAAGTCTGTAGGGTATTTTTAAAATTAGTGATTAATAGAGGAGGGACCAGCCCTTTGTGGGTGGTGTCATCCTTGGGCTGGTGGTTCTGGGTTCTATAAGAAAGCAGGCTGAGCTGTAACAGGGCCCTGGACCTTAATAGACCCCCAGGCCTTAGCACAAGGGACTCCATAATTAAAGTATGATTCAATCTGTAAAACTGAGCATGTAGACAGCACCACCTGCCAAAATGACAACAAAGACTTATCCACCAAAGACCATAGTTCTGGGAAAGTCTCTGCATGTACTAATACAGCTTTTTGGATTGTGTAGTTCTGCTTCTGTCTAACTGCTCTTGTTAATTGAAGTATGTAAACCCTAAAAATGGTTTTTGTGCTTCAAATCTCACCCTGAGAAAGGCAGAGGCTACACTGGGATCCTGAACACCCAGTGTAATTGCTGACTGGCTAATAAAGACTTTCTATCAGCTTAAACCATGTTTGAGCAGTCTTCTCTGGTGGATACCCCACAACAGAGCAAGCCAGGAGGAGCAAACTAGTAAGTAACACCCCTCTATGGCCTCTTCATCAGCTAATGCCTTTAGGTTTCTACCCTGTTTGAGTTCCTGTCCTGATTCTGAATAGTGATGTGGAAGTGTAAGCCCAGTAAGCCCTCCCCCTACAAAT
Organism: Lophiomys imhausi; assembly: GCA_907164525.1. Lineage (NCBI taxonomy): Eukaryota > Metazoa > Chordata > Mammalia > Rodentia > Muridae > Lophiomys > Lophiomys imhausi. The sequence goes on from CAJQZJ010037474.1 coordinate 46,758, forward strand.
TGCTTTGGTCACGGTGTTTCATCACAGCAATGGTAACCCTAGCTATGACAGAAGTTGGTGCAAGAATAGTGGGGTATTGCTGTGACAGACGTGACCATGTATTTTTAGGGGGAGGATTGTGGAAGGACTTTAGATCTTTGGGCTAGAAAAGTCATTGAGTGTTGAGAGCTCACTGGGCTGTTTTATAAGAGTTTGGAAGGTAAGAATGCTGAGAGCAGCGCAGACGATGGAGGCCTGGCTTGTACATTTCAGAGAGAAGTAAAGACTCTACCAGTCCTTTTGTGTGAAGAACCTGTGGTGTCTGAAAGAATCAGTGAGTTTATGTCAACTTGACACAAGCTAGAATTCTCTAAAAGGAGAGAATCTTAATTGGGAAAACGCCTCCGTAAGATCTGGATGTAGGGTATTTTCTTAATTAGTGACTGATGGGGGAGGGCCCAGCCAATGGTGCCATCCCTAAGCCAGTGGTCATGGGTTCCAAAAGAAAGCAGGCTGAGCAAACCCTGAGGAACAAGCCAGTAAGCAACATCCTCCATGGCCCCTGCATCATCAGCTCCTGCCTCCAGCCTCCTTTGCTGTTTCAGTTCATTTTTTTGTGTTTTGTTTTGTTTTTTTGAGACAGGATTGCTCTGCTACACAGAGCCCTGGCTATCCTGTTACTCACTTTGTAGACCAGGCTGGCCTTGAACTCACAGAGATCCACCTGCTTCTGCCTCCTGAGTGGTAGGATTAAAGGTGTGCATCACTGTAGAGAGCTGCAATGTGCCGCACCCTAAAGATGGCGCCGGTTTCCGCCTTCCACCAGCCCGACGGTGAGCACTCTCGGTGGTAAACAAGTCCATATTTGGCAAAGACCGCTGATCTGGCTTGCTTCCGCATACGTGGGCCTCTAAGATAGCACCACGTGGCGTTACTTGATTGGCTGTTCATTTAGTATTTAGCCTGTGGGTTGGGTCTGCCTGGGCATTCGGAAGACTGTTTTCAAGGGACCTGAATAAACTGCTGGAGAAGAGCTTTTGCGAGTTGCGTCATCCTTGCTGGTCGAGGGGGACGCGACAAGTGGTGGCCCGTACGGGGACCCAAAAAAGACTCAGAACTCCTGCAGTCAGGGGCAGCGCTGGTAAGTTCCTGGGATAAATTAGGACAATAAAGTTTCGCGGAGATAACGAACAAAAGGTAAAGTTTCGCGGAGATAGCGAACACAAGGTAAAGTTTCACGGAGATAGCGAACAAAAGGTAAAGTTTCGCAGAGATAGTGAACATACGGTAAAGTTTCGCGGAGATTGCGAACAAAAGGTAAAGTTTCGCGGAAATTGCGAACTATAAGGTCTCCGGAGGGAGCAATAAGGACCTCGGTAAAGAGGCAATAAGGTCTCCGGGAGGGAGCAATAAAGTTCCGTGATTCGGACGAGTAGAAGACACAACTAGCAGAGCAAGGTGAGGAAAGCAGAGAGTGCCTCACAGAAATGGAGCGAATGCTGGCCTTGCTGGCCTTTATCAGTTGCTGGGATAAGCTTGGGAGAGATCTAGATTTTGCCTGGGAGCAAGGTACATTGCAGGGAGGAGCACGGCCTATTTGGAGACTTGTTCGGAGTTGTTTAGGAGATCAGAGATATTGCAAGGCAGTGGAAAAAAGACAAAAGGCATTAGAACAGTTAAAAAAGGAGCTCTCCATCAAATCTAGGAAAGATACTTTGGAAGAGGATAGCTCAGAGTCTAAAGAGGAACTTAAAATGTTAACAAAGGAAATGGAGAAGTCATCTTTGAGGAAGAGTTCTGACTGCACCCGGATAGAGCCCTCAGGTCCGGGGCCACCTGTGCTGGTGCCGCCTTCATATAATGAGACTTCCCCTCTGAGTGATCCTAGTGGGCGGTCATTCTGTCCAAATGTCTGGAGGGAAGTGAGACATGAGCTGTACTACCCTGTCTTTCAGGATGGAGGGGGAAATCGTTATCATGAACCTCTCGATTTTAAGGTAATTAAAGCACTCGCTGAGTCTGTCCACACTTATGGGATTAATGCTGCTTTCACTGTAGCTCAGGTGGAAGCTCTTAGTCATTATTGCATGACTCCTAGTGACTGGATGAGCTTGGCACGTGCCTGCCTGTCCTCTGAGCAGTATTTAGATTGGAAGGCTTTCTTGATTGAGTTTGCTAATGAACAAGCTGCTGCTAATCATGCAGCAGAAAACCCAGCCTGGGATGTGGACATGCTTCTTGGGCAAGGTCGATATGCTCAACAACAAACTGGGTATCCGGCTCAGGTGTTTGAGCAAATCAATTTAATCACCAACAGAGCTTGGAAATCATTGCCTAACAAAGGGGAAGTGAATGGCAATCTAACCAAGGTTATTCAGGATCTCCTGGAGCCTTTCTCAGACTTCGTGGCTATAATGGTTGAAGCAGCTGGAAGGGTATTTGGAGACCCGGATTTGGCAATGCCCTTAATTAAACAACTTGTGTATGAGCAATGTACAAAGGAATGTAAAGCAGCTATCACCCCTTATAAGAACAAGGGGTTGGAAGCCTGGATGCCTCAGTGCAGACTGCCGCTACCTTGAATAATTTGTCAGCCAATGTAGCCACGGCCTTGGATGTATTGTGGCAGGTGGCCTAGATTGGCTGTGAGTGGAAAATGACTGGTTTGTGTGTGACCTCTGTGCCATATCAAAATTATACTGTAGCTGCAAATTTGTCTAAGCAACTCTCTCAGTATCTTACAGGAAATTGGTCTGGCGAGTTTGATAAGCTGATGCAGAATCTGAGAACTGCCATCGTGCATGTGAATTCCACCCGGTTTGATGTCTCTGTTGCTGAAGGACTGTCAACATGGATCCTCTGAGCCATGAATCATCTGAGGGAATGGGTGCCCTAGGAAGCATGCTCTTCCTAGTCAGTTTCATTGCCCTATGGTGTATCTGTAAGATGAGGATTTCACAGAGGAAAAGTAATGCCATGCTGGTGCAAGCCTTTGCTGCCTTGGAGGCTAGACAGCCACGCTGGGCACCTTTTTGTAGAGGATCCACAGGAGAGGAAGGACCTTTTCCCTGGACTGGATGTCAGGAGCGCAGAGCAGTTTGGGTTCAACAAGATTATTTTTCCTTTAGCCCCATGATTAGTAATATAGTGAATAAGTCTTGTACAGGAATGCTTGATATATCTACTAGGGATCCTCAGCAGACTGCCACCAATCCTTTTGATTTGTGGCTTTTGTGTGGGGTAAATGGAAGTTGCATGGACTTGGGACCTGTCATTATGCTTGGGGGAGGAGTTTATCAAAGAGGTAATTTTTCCCTAGGGTCCGCTACCAAATTGGATTTTTCTAGCGGTAGTGGCTCTGGTACTTGGAAATCTTTGTTTCATTCTTACCGCAACAAGACCTTTTCAGCTTCACCAGTATGTCTCTGGCCTCCTTTTCTGTGGATTGTAAGTAATGGGAGTGCATCCTTGGGTGAAGAAAAGTTAGTATGCACTCCGGGCATATGTTTTTATGCCCTGTGTTGGATTGCCACAGCCTTTCCTTTGGCTGTGGTGACTAGAATGCCTCGATATGTACCAGTTCCTGTAGAGGCCCCTAATACCATGATGCTATTCAGGTTTAAAAGAGATTTTGGCATCACTGCAGCTATTGTTACTGCCATCAATATTGCTGCTGTGGGAGCTACTGCCTCAGCTATTGCCTTGTCTAGTTCTATACAGACTGCCAATGCCCTGAATAACATCTCAGCCACTGTAGCACAGGCATTGGATACTCAGACCTCTATGAATTCTCATCTCAAAGGAGGTCTTATGATAGTTAATTAACGCATAGATTTAATACAAGAACAGATTGATTCTCTTTGGCAACTAGCACAATTGGGGTGTGAGTGGAAAATGCAAGGTTTGTGTGTTACTTCCGTGCAGTATAAAAATTTTACAAAGGCTGCTAATTTGTCTAGACAATTGTCAAAGTTCCTCTTACAGGATTGGTCGGCTGAATTTGAAAATAAGATGAGAGAGCTGAGAGCGACAATCGTCCACATCAATTCCACTCGGGTGGATCTGAGCCTGGCCACTGGTTTGACTTCCTGGATTCAGACGGCTATGGATCATCTTAAGGAGTGGGCGGGCGTAGGCTCTTTGGCAATACTGATGATACTAGCCTGTCTGGTTTGCCTATGGTGCATCTACAAAATGAGAGCCACACAAAAGCGTAATGCAGCCATGATTATACAAGCCCTTGTCGCCATTGAGGCGGGCCAGTCCCCTCAGGCATGGCTCGCTGCCGTGAAGTAAATCTTCACTAAGCATAGTCCCTGCCCACTGAGGTATTCGTTCCACGGATATTAGGGTCTGGCAAGTCAGTGACAGAGTTGACGGGTAAGTCTCAACCACCTAAGACAGGGCAGTCCCAAGTGGGGAGGCTGACCCAGAGACGGGTAAGAGTTTGAGCGCCGCCGTCCTACAGGCTCAGGCCCACCGTGAGATCCCCAGATATGGGGATTATGAAGCCTTTCCAGGGACTTCTACCAACTTTAGAAAAAATAAAAATGGGGGAACTGTAGAGAGCTGCGATGTGCCGCGCCCTAAAGATGGCGCCGGTTTCCGCCTTCCACCAGCCCGACGGTGAGCGCTCTCGGTGGTAAACAAGTCCATATTTGGCAAAGACTGCTGATCTGGCTTGCTTCCGCATATGGGGGCCTCTAAGATAGCACCACGTGGCTTTACTTGATTGGCTGTTCATTTAGTATTTAGCCTGTGGGTTGGGTCTGCCTGGGCATTCAGAAGACTGTTTTCAAGGGACCTGAATAAACTGCTGGAGAAGAGCTTTTGCGAGTTGCGTCATCCTTGCTGGTCGAGGGGGACGCGACACATCACCATGCCTGGCCTTTCTCAGTTTTTTTTTTTTTTTTTTTTTTTTTTGGTTTTTCAAGACTGGGTTTCTCTGTTTAACAGAACCCTGGCTGACCTTGACTCACTTTGTAGACCAGGCTGGCCTTGAACTCACAGAGATCTGGCTGCCCTGTCTCAGTTCTTATCCTGACTTTCTTCAATGGTGTGGAAGTGTGAGCCAAATAACCCCTTTCCTCCCCCACTTGATTTTAGTCATGGTGTTTCATCACAGCAGTAGAAACCTTAACTAGGACAGAAGACTCCAAACTGCTTATACTTGCTTCTTCTTGTGTGACAGCAAAGAAGACTTATTAGTCATTGTCTTAAATGACTAATCAAATTACTAATTAGTCACCGTGGACTTAATCCTGGCACTATACTGCCTCCTGGTTAGGGGAGATGGAGCCAGGTCTTCTCTCTGATTCTAAGTTTCCCCACTTGCAAAATGAACGTCATCACTATCATCTGTTGAAATTCAGTGAGACAAGAGGAATACCAGTTCAAAAGTGCTGAAGAAACAATGGCACTTGGTGTGGTATGAACCTTTAATCTCAGCAGTACTTGGGAGGCTGAAGCAGGTGGATCTGAGTTCCAGTCTGATCTACACAGTGAGTTTCAGGCTAGCCAGACCTACACAGTGAGACTCTGTCTAAAAAGAGAAAAGAAACACTGGTTGTTTTGCTTGTCTGTCCATCCATCTATCCCATCTGCCTATCTACCTGTCTGTCCATGTATCTAGAATCTATTCATCTGTCCATCCATTCCCCGCCTGTCATTATATCCATTTATCTACCTGTCTTAGTCACTGATTGTTGCTGTGATAAAACCCCACAACCAAAGCAATTTATAGAAAAAAAAAACCATTTAATTGGGAGCTAGCTTAAAGTTTCAGAGGGTGAGTCCATGACCATCATGGCAAGGAGCATGGAGACAGGCAGGTATGGTGCTGGGGCATAGCTGAGAGCTCACCCCTGACCCACAGGCATGAGGCAGAGAGAAAAGGAGACACTGGGCCCGAAGTGGGCTTTTGAAACCTCAAAGCCCACCCCTAGTGAAATATCTTCCCGACAAGACCACACCTCCTAATCTTCTAAACAGTTCCACAAAGTGGAGACCAAGCATTCAAATGTATGAGCCTAGGGGGCCACTCTCATTGAGATCACCACACACTGTAGTTGATCATTACAACTGGCTGCCAAGGTGACCACTCCAGCTGACTAACACAGTCAATACAACATGTGACCACTGCTGACCATCACAGTCAACCATCACAGCAACAAGCACAGTTGACCATCATAGCTTACCATCAAAATGATCATTACAGCTGACCACCAGAGCTGACCATTACAATGAACATTAAAACTGTCAACCACAATGACCAGTATAACTGACCATCATAGTGAACATACAACTGACCACCTTAACAACCAGCACAGTAATCTCTATGGCTGACTTTCACAGTGACCACAACTCATCGCCACAATGATCACTACAAATTCCCCTCACAGTGACCACTACACCTGACCACCTCAGTGACCACTATGACTGACCACCACAGTGAACACTATAACTAATTGCCTCAATGACCCCCATACTGAGCACTACAGCTAACCATCATAGTAAGACTACAACTGACCACCATGTGATCACTATGGCTGACCGTTACAGTGACCACTATGACTGACCCCCACAGTGAACACTATAACTTACCTCAATAGTGACTGCTACAGCTGACCATTACAAATGATCATGATAGTGCTAAAGATCACCTCAGCTGATTACTCATCTGACCACTCCAGGGACTATCACAGTGAACACTACAGCAGTCCATCACAGTGACCAGATGCCCATCACAACGAATACCACACCTGACCTCTGCTGATGATCACCTGCCTCCCAGACCACAAACCTGCTGTCCTCTCCCATTGCCCCATGTTTTCCAGGGAAGACTGGTTCATTCTCATACCATGTTAGGGAGGACACCGAGGCTCAAGAGATACATGGCTTTGCTCAAGCTGCTTAGCTAGCACGATGTGGACCTCACAGCTGCCCAACTGTCCCTGGTATTCAGGTGACCAGGTGCCTTCCTGTCCTTCCCACTCTGGGAAAACTCTATGCTCTGAGAGTCCTCACCTTTTCTCTTTCCCATCAATGCACCCTGGTGGCTGAGGCAAGGAGTCACTGGCTGGCGCTACCCTAGGTTCTACCAGCTGCCTGTAATGGGCCTCTGTATTCAAACTGCACGTCTTGCTGATGACACAAGGTTCTAGACTGGCAGGTGTGTGTGTGTGTGTGTGTGTGTGTGTGTGATCTCCCTAACTAGGCAGGGTCTTTGGATTTTCCATCCCCTCTTCCAGGAAAGACTTTGTCCTCAGTTTCCCTCACAACCTCTTGAGCAGCTTACTCATTAAGGGAGATGCCAAAGGCAGTCTGGGAACAAGGGAATTACCACACAGATGAGACCTGCCTGCTATGACATGCTGAGAAAACCATCAGGTACTAGGGGGAGGTCATCTGAGGAGAGGACATCTGACCTACCAGGAAGGGTTCTAATGGAACAGCAAGTGCAAAGGTCCTTAGGCAGGTCCTTTGCCAGCACATATGATGGGCTGCAAGGAGACTGAAGCAGCTGGCTCAAAGCCAAAGAAGGGGAGGGGATGAAGGTTTAGGAGACAGATGAAGCTCCTGTAGGCAGTGCAGCAATCCCAGAATGTGCCCAATGTAGGGTAGGACATGGGTGAAATGGAAGCTGGCATATGGTAATTTGACTCTCAGTGCCACATGTTGCTGAATAATGGATGGTTGCTAAATTATGGATGGGCCCTCCCTCATTAATCATAAATTAAGAAAGTGTCTTACAGCTGGATCTTATGGAGGCATTCTCTAAATTGGGTTTTCCTCCTTAAATGACTCTAATGTGTCAAGTTGACATAAAAGTAGCCAGGACACCTGGCTACTCTGTCCACTTTGGCATCATCGGGTACAGATTCTAAAGGGTTATGAACTTCGAGAAGTGTCATCCAGCCTTGTGTTTTGTATTCCTTGTGTTTCTGTATTGAGATTTGTGGATCTATTGGGATGGATACCTCTTCCACTTAAATTTATATTATTGTATTATTTGTTTTAATGTGGGATGGGTGATTTCCATGCATGTATGTCTGTGCACCATATGTGTGTCTGGTGCCTGAGGAGGACAGAGGAGGGCTTTGAATTCCCTGAGACTGGAGTTGCAGACAGTTGTGGACCCCATGTGGGTGCTGGGAATTGAATCCAGGTCAATGGAAGAACAGCTGGTGCTCTTAACCACAGAGTTATCTCTCTAGTCCCTCTTCCACTTTTATTTTATTTTTTTGGTTTTTCAAGACAACTTTCTCTGTGTATACCTGGCTGTCCTGGACTCACTTTGTAGATCAGACTAACCTTGAACTCGCAGAGATTCACCTGCCTCTGCCTCCCTAGTGGTGGGATTAAAGGTGTGGGCCACAATGCTCAGCAACTGCAGACAGCTGTGAACTGTCATGTGAGTGCTGGGATTTGAACCCGGGTCCTTTGGAAGAACAACCAATTCTCTTAACCACTGAGCCATCTCTCTAGCTGTCCCTCTTCCACTTTTAAATAAGGGTGTTCTTAGTCACCAGCAGTCTCTTGAGGGCTTATTTCCCAAGACCACTCAAGGAGAGAAAACAAGCCACAGCAACACCATCAAATCAAACCATATTTATAAATACATTAAAATGCAGTTAACAGTAAGCACATCATTGACTAATGGCCATAAAAAAACAGCAAATATACATACAGTACAGAGTACACTGAGAGATTAAAATTTAACAAAGGTAAAACAATAATCAAATACTGAAATATGACAAAAGGAAAGCATGGGGAATGGAAAAAGAAACAGCCAGATTTTGAAAAGGAAAGCATTTGAGAAAGAGGAAGAGAAAATAAAAAATAGAAAAAACGAGACTGAAAATAAGAGATGAAATCTGGGAACAGTGTGGATTAAAAAGAAAAAGAAAAAGAAGTCAGTGAGGTTTCCTTCTAGTTGAGGTGCTTGGATTGGATCAGTGAGGCCTCATTCCTGTCCCCTTCATTCTCACTAGCTGGTCTTGTGTTTTGGTGGGTCCTGTGAGAGCTGGTAGGCTAGTCAAGGGGTCAGTGGTGCACAGTGGAGGCACAGCTCCGCACTGTCACCCTGAGCATCCCAAGTTGAGTGCCTTTAATTTTTTAGGGAACTTGGCTCAGGCAAACCCAGGAAATTTTATTTCAAAGCAGGAAACAGTTTTAGGACTAGCCGGTACGAAGCAGAATCAGGGTTTTATTAAAAATAGAAAATGAGGGACCCTTAGGAAAAGAAAGTACACCCACAGGCCACAGAGATGGCTCAGGGTGCAAAGCACTTGCTGTGCAAGGAGGAGAATCTGAGTTTGAATCCCCAGAGTCCACATAAAGCCAAATATGATAGTGAGCATCTGTGTCCCAAGTTGTTCACTAAGATGTGACATGGAAACACAAGAATCCTCAAAATCTTATAGGCCATCAAATCTGGCACACATGAATAAACAAGAGACCTTGTGTCAAATAAAGTGGAAAGTAAGGACCAACACCTGAGGCTGTCCCCTGACCACCACACACCTGCTATTGTGAATGCACCTGCAATCACACACACACACACAGACACACACACACACACACACAGACACACACACACACACACTCAAATGTGAGTGTAGGCTTCTCAAAATGGAGTCATGACTTATTAAAATATATTTTAAACATAGATTTTGAGGAGAGTTAAGATTTGTTTGTTGGTTTGTTTGTTTGCTTGCTTATTTATTATTTATTTATTTATTTGTGAGTGTGCTTCAATCTGACAGATAAGCACAGACCAGGTACAGGGATGACAGGAGGGGTGACAGTTGGGTAAGGGTACTAGTAACTAGCCTGGGGATTGAACAAGCTCAGTTAAATTCTATGCAGTGGGTGGAGGTGGAGACAGGCATCTTACTCAATGCAAATAGGTCATGGGATTTGAGAAAGGGTGGGTATGGCAGGCAAGAAGAGGTCTTCAGAATCTGGGAAGCCATAGCCATGGCTGGCAATAGAGTTTTCATTTCTCAGAAGGATGAGTATAGAACTTGGAGGTGAGGCTTTGACATGGAGCACTGGGTGCATGCACATGATCCAGAATGTGCTGGAGTCACTTGAAGTCTGTGGTCAGCCACTTAGATCTTACACTGGCAGCACACAGGCCCACAACAACTGGATTCACAGCAGCAGGGCTTGCAGCAGCAGGGCTTACAACAGCTGGACTGACAGCAGCAGGGTTTACAGCAGCTGGATTGACAACAGGAAGACCCACAGCCTGAGGAGCAACAGGGCTTACAGCAGCTGGACTGGCAGCAGCAGGGTTTGCAACAACTGGATTGGCAACAGCAGGGTTTACAGCAGCTGGATTGACAGCAGCAGGGCTTGCAGCAGCTGGACTGGCAACAGGAAGACCCACAGCCTGAGGAACAACAGGGTTTACAGCAGCTGGACTGGCAGCAGCAGGGCTTGCAGCCCCCACAGGAACCACAGCCTCCCTTGCAGCCCCCACAGGAATCACAGCCTCCCTTGCAGCCCCCACAGGAGCCACAGCCTCCTTTGCAGCCTCCACCGCTGGAGCCACAGCCTCCCTTGCAGCCTCCACAGCTTGAGCCACAGTCTCCCTTGCAGCCTCCACAGCTGGAGCAGGAACAGACAGGCACACAGCAGCACACAGGCTTGCAACAGCACACAGGCTTGCAGCAGCAGGAGCCACAGGAGCTACAGCCCCCACAGCTGGAGCCACAACCCCCACAGCTGGAGCCACAGCCTCCAGAACAACCACAACAGGTCATAGTTCTGGTGTTTGGTTGAGGATGGAACGGGTCAGAGGAGCAGGTTGAAAGGGTAAATGTGCAGGTGTGGAGCCTCCTGAGCCTGGGCCTTTATATCCCTGCCCAGGTCAGGTGTGAGGCTGCACATGGTCACTTCCTGGTTCCTGCTTATGCCCTTTCTCTGGAGCTGTTGTTTGTTTCCAGAGCCATGAGACACTGTTGGTTCCAATCCAGCATACACTGTCCTAGGTTTCTAAATTTAGCTCCTTCCTCATATTGCTTTTTCCTGTTTGGGGTGGGGGATTGGCTGTGTTACTTGTTGTCTTTAAAGCTGGTCATATTTGATCACATGCCACAATGGATCAAGGTGTCTCTCCCAGAGATTAGAGAAATTTCTTTTGTGAAAGTTATCCCATTATTTAATTTTAATGTCCCAACATTTTGAACAAAAATTTAGTTAAATAAAAGTAGAATATTAAACAAGAAACAGTTTACCTAAAATCCATTCCTCAGTGTCAACATGTTTGTTGGTGATCTGTGTGTGCATGTGTTTGCATGATGTGCATGCACATGTGTGCACATACACACAAATGCACTAGCAATACATATACACATGTGTGTGGGGTGTCCATGTGGCCATGTGTGCACACATGGAAGGTAAAGGTTGACTTCAGGTGTCTCCCTCAACTTCTCCCCAGCCTTCTTTTTTGTGGATATCAGGTCTCCCTAAGCCTGTCTTGATTGGAGCTTACTTGATTGGCTGTTTAGCTACTAAACCCCAGGATTCACCCATTTCTGTACTCCCCCATGTTGGAACTACAAGTATGCACGACCATGACTTGTTTTATCTGATGACGGTGAGCTGAACTCAACTCCTATTGACCCATCTTCCAGTCTTATTTTTTAAAAAAACAAGAATATCTCACTGTGTTGACCCATTTTCCAGGGCTATCTATGTTTCCAGTCCTCGTGGCCACTTTCCTTACTAGTCCAGTAAGGTTAATCTCATCTCTGACCTGGTGTGGCAGCCATTCGTGCCTTTTGAGTCCCTGGTGTCCCCTGCAGCCTTTAGTCTCAGCTGGTGGCAGCCATCCCCATGCCTAGTCCGTGCTGTGCAGTTCTCCTGGTGTATGGCACCTCTGCAAGTTGTTCCCCACTCTCACCAGAGGAGATTGGGGGCAACTGACTGCTTCTCTTTGGCCCCAGTGGAGCTGCACTTGACCTTTGGTAACTACAACAGAATTCAGTATTTTTTTTAATACAGCTCTCTGTTGTGTGTGTATATGAGTGTGAGTATATACCTGCGTGTGAATGTGTGTTTGTGTGTAGGCGTTTATGTGAGTGTGTGTATAAATATGTGCATTCGTACTTGTGTGCATGTGTGTAAGAGGCTAGAGGGCCACCTTAGGTGTCATTGCTCAGACTCTTACACTTTTTAAAGTCAAGTGTGAAGATTAACTTTGTCAACTTGACACAAGCTAGAATCACTTGGAAAGAGAGCCTCAATAAATATTGTCGACCTTGGACTAGCCTGTGGGCTAGTTTATAAGGGATTATCCTAATTAAATTAATTGATTCAGTCCACTGTAGGCAGTACCATTCCCTAAGCAGAGGGTCCTGAATCGTGTAAGATCATAGAAGCAGAAGTCCTGGAGAGATGACTCAGTGGTCAAGAGCTCCTGATGCTTAGTCATGGGAACCAAAGTTTGGATCCTAACACCTAACCATGTTAGTGGCCTGAAGCTCTAGCTCCAAGGGATTTGATACCCTCTTCTGGCCTCTGGGTGCTATACATACAATCGATAGACACATTCATGCAGATACAAGTAAATGCTTCTCCTGTACCAGGATCACAAACATGTGTCAGTATGCTCTGTTTTTTGTTTTTTTTAAACATGTGCTCTAGGGTTTAAACTCAGGTTCTCATGCTTGCAACACAAGCACTTCGCTGACTGAGCCATTTCCCTAGCCCCCCAAAATTTGTATTCTTTTACCGTTAACAGTATAGAAAGATTGTTTTCAGTTTTATAATTCACTATTGATAACTGAAGTTTTAGGATTATTGTCAAATTTGAGGACATGCCATACATATATGACTTGTGTTACCCAGAAGACAGTCCCCGAAACAAACTCAGGTTCTGTCCTTTCAAAGCTTATGACCTGAGAAGAATTCTTCAGAATGCATTATATCATGACCACCATTGTAGCTGCCCACCTGTGTGTCACAACACTGGGCACTTTGTCACCATTATTGCCAGAAATGCTTTTGGAAGACATCCATCTGGTCTGGAGGGAGGGCTCAGCTGGTAGAGTGTGCTTGCTACACAACAGAAGGACCAGGGTTGGATCACCAGAGCCCACCACACTAAAATCTGGGTACCAAGCTCTTGAAGGCAGAGACAGGAGTGTCCATGGGGCTCACTATCCAGTCAGTTTAGTTGAATTTGTGGGCTTCAGGCCAGTGAGAGACCCTGTCTCAAAAACGAAGTGGATGGTTCCTGAGGAAAGCCTCTGGCCTCCACTTGCATGTACACATATGTCTAGCTCACCCTGTAGGGAATAACCCCATAGACTTTGAACTTTACATGCTGTGTTCTCATCTCCAAACATGAAGATGTCTGTCCTTCTCCATGGCTGTCTTCTCCTGTTCCTGGGACTCTAGCTGACAACATGAGTAACACTTTTGTCTTCCTGGTGCACACTTGCCCCTCAGGACTAGTCCTATTCTCCCTGAAGAATGTACAGGGAACTGGTCGATGGGGCCCTGGTGTACTTTGGATTGACTTTGTGGGTTGAAGAGTTGGAAGGTCCCATTAGAGGGGTGTTGGCCCTGCTTCACCTTGAGACATGGTGTTAGGATGGCTGGAGAGATAAGAGGTTGTGAGTTACTTTTCTTTCTTTTTTAAAAAAATATTTATTTGGGCTGGAGAGATGGCTCAGCCGTTAAAGGCTAGGCTCACAACCAAAAATAAAAAATATTTATTTATTACTTCAGGTTACATCTCCATCACAGTGCCCTCTTTCTGCCCCTCCCAGTCCCGCCCTCCCACCCTCTACCCCCTATCCCTTCCATCCCACTTTTCTGGAGTAAACTGTCCCCACATAACAGCCCCCCGCCCCAGTTCAGTAGTCATATGAGGGCCAAGAGCCTCCTCATACACTGGGGGCCCACAAGGCAGCACCACTAAGGCAAAGTGTATCATTGATAGGAAAAAAAGTCTATGTTCCTGTTCCTCTTGGTGCAATGGTTGTAGTACAGTTATCTTGTACTATATGGCTAAAATCTGACTATAAGAGAATAGACGCCATGTGCATCCTTCTGAGTCTGGGTTAGCTCACTCAGGATGAGCTTCTCTAGTTCCATCTATTTGGCTGAAAATTGCATGATTTTGTTGTTTCTGATGGCTGAGTAGTATTCCATTGTGTAGATGTACTACAGTTTTTTAATCCATTCCTCGGTTGAGGGACATCTGGGTTGTTTCCAGTTTCTAGCTATTACAAATAAGGCTGCTATAAACATAGATGAGAAAATTTGTGATTTTGTGAGGAATCATTTGGATGTACACCTAGAAGTGGTATAGCTGGGTCTTGAGGTAAAGCTAGTCCAAGTTTTCTAAGATGTTGCCAGACTGACCTCCATAGTGGTTGTACAAGCTTGCACTCCCACCAGAAATGGAGGAATGTTCCCCTTTCTCCACACCCTCACCAGCATGTGTTGTCATTTGAGCTTTTGATCTTAGCCATTCTGACAGGTGTGAGATGGAATCTCAGAGTCATCATGAGTTGCATTTCTCATGATTAAGGATGCTGAGCATTTCTTCAAGTGTCTCTCAGCCATTCGGGATTCCTTCTTTGTGAATTCTCTGTTTAGCTCTATTACCCATTTTTTTATTGGATTATTTGGTTTCTTGGCATTTAATTTCTCGAGCTCTTTGCAAATTTTGGATATTAGCCCTCTGTCATATATGGGGTTGGGGAAGATTTTTTTCCCAATGTGTAGGCTGCCATTTTGTTAGAATGACAGTGTATTTTGCCTTATAGAAGCTTTTCAGTTTCATGAGGTCCCATTTATTGATTGTCGGTCTTAGATCCTGAGCTGTTGGTGTTCTGTTCAGGAAGTTGTCACCTGTGCCGATGAGTTTGAGGGTTTCCCCCACTTTCTCTTCTAATAGATTTAGTGTGTCCGGCCTTATGTTAAGGTCTTTGACCCACTTAGACTTAAGTTTTGTGCAAGGTGATAAGTATGGGTCTAATTTCATTCTTTTACATGTGGACATCCAGTTGGACCAGTACAATTTGTGGAAGATGCTGTCCTTTTTCCATTGTACGGTTTTGGCTTCTTTGTCAAAATTAAGTGACCATAGGTGTGTGGGTTCATTTCTGGGTCTTCAATTCAATTCCATTGATCCACTGGTCTGTTTCTATACCAGTACCATGCAGTTTTTATTACTATTGCTCTGTAGTACAGCTTGAAATCTGGGATGGTGATACCTCCAGATGTTTTTTTATTCTAAGGATTGATTTAACTATTCTGGGTTTTTTGTTATTCCATATGAAGTTGGGAATTGCTTTTTCCAGGTCTATAAAGAATTGTGGTGGCATTTTGATAGGAATTGCATTGAATCTATATATTGCTTTTGGCAGAATGGCCATTTTTATTATGTTGATCCTACCTATCCATGAGCATGGGAGATCTTTCCATCTTCTGATGGCCTCTTCAATTTCTTTCCTCAAGGACTTGAAGTTCTTGTCATACAGGTCTTTCACTTGCTTGATTGGAGTTTCTCCCAGGTATTTTATATTGTTTGTGGCTATTGTGAAGGGTGTTGTTTCCCTAATTTCTTCCTCAGCCCATTTATTTTTTGTATAAAGAGGGCTTCTGATTTTTTAAATTAATTTTGTATCCAGCCACCTTGATGAAGGTGTTTATCAGCTGTAAGAGTTCTCTGGTGGAATTTTTGGGGTCGCTTATGTATACTATCATATTGTGTGCAAATAGGGATAATATGACTTCTTCAGTTCCAATTTGTATCCCCTTGATTTCCTTTAGTTGTCTTATTGCTCTAGCAAGAACTTCAAGTACTATGTTGAAGAGATATGGCGAAAGAGGACATCCTTGTCTTGTCCCTGAGTTTAGAGGAAATTCTTCAAGTTTCTCTCCTTTAATTTGATGTTGGCTAATCAGAAATGAAAAGGGAGAAATAACAGTAGACATTGAGGAAATCCAGAGAATCTTTAGGTCCTATTTTAAAAATCTATACTCCACCAAATTTGAAAACTTAAGCGAAATGGACAATTTTCCTGATAGATTCTACCTACCAAAGTTAAATCAAGATCACGTTAACAGATTAAACAGCCCTATAACCCATAAGGAAATAGAAACAGTCATTAAAAATTTCCCATCCAAAAAAAGTCCAGGGCCAAATGGTTTCAGCACAGAATTCTACCAGACCTTCACAGAAAAGCTAATACCAATATTCTTCAAACTCTTCCACAAAATAGAATCAGAAGGAACACTGCCAAACTCATTGTATGAGGCCACAGTCACCCTGATTCTTAAACCACACAAAGATCCAGTAAAGAAAGAGAAGTTCAGACCAATTTCCCTCATGAACATAGATGCAAAAATACTTAATAAAATACTGGCAAATCAAATCCAAGAACACATCAAAAGTATCCTTCACCATGATCAAGTAGGCTTCATCCCAGGAATGCAATGATGGTTCAACATACGAAAATTCATCAATGTAATTCACCATATAAACAAGTCGAAAGAAAAAAAAACCACATGATCACCTCGATAGATGCTGAAAAAGCATTTGACAAAACCCAACACCCCTTCATGCTAAAAGTCTTGGAGAGAACAGGCATACAAGGACAATGCCTACAGTTACTTTTCTTATCACTCTGATAAAATACTCAGCAAAAGCAACTCGAGGGAGGAACAGTTTATTCTGACTCACCCTTTAAGGGTGCTGTCCATCATTAGCACACACCTGGGTCCCAGAGACCAGTTTATATGCTCATGTGTCTGCTGGGTCATTCCTTGGATGGTACACTTTCTGGCATTAGCCTGTGGAAAAAGTGAGGGGATATTGCCACCCTCTGTACAGTTTCTCCTGAGATACCACATGTCTCAGCTTGCAACTGCTTGTCTTTGTGCAAGAGGCAGCCCCAGACAAGGTTCACCTATGAGCTAGGGGTAAGGACTGGGGCAACCATGAAGCTGTAATCCTGACTCAGGAGCTTCCACCACACAAGTTGGTCTGAGAGCCCCTGTCTGAGCATACCAGACACACACACACACACACACACACACACACACACACACACACACACAGCCCTTTCTGGCATGTGAGAGTCCTGACTCAGCCTGAATGGAAGTGACTGAGTAAGCCTCATCTGTTTCTGCCTGGAAATGTCCAAAAAGGCCAGGCCATTTCCAGGAAGAAGATTCTTTGAGGCTCAATTAAGGAAAGCACGAATTTCCTTATAGGTTTATTTTCGTTGTTGCTGTTTGTTATCATGTGTATAGTTTATGTGTGTGTGTGTGTGTCTGAGCACATATGGCACAGTGCATGTGAGGGCACTTGCAGGAGTCCGCTCTTTCTTTCCACCACATTGGTCTTGAGGTCCATCAGCTCAGGTCGTGAGGCTTGGCAGCAGGAGCCTTCACCCTCTGAGCCATCACATCAGCCTCTTTATTTATTTATTTGTTTATTTATTTATTTATTTATTTATTTGGTTTTTCGAGACAGGGTTTCTCTGTGTAACAGCTCTGGCTGTCCTGGTCTCACTTTTGTAGACCAGGCTGGCCTCGAACTCACAGAGATCCGCCTGCCTCTGCCTCCCAAGTGCTGGAATTAAAGGCATGCGCCACCACCGCCCGGCTATTTCTTTTTTTAAAGACTCCACAGTATAAATTCCTTTAAATTTAAAATAAGCTGTCAATCATTTACCGTAACAATTAACATGTCTTGTGGTATTTATGCAAAAACACCATCCAGGGTCAGTGACCTGAGTAATTTTTCAATCCCCTCACTGTTCTGTCTAGGCTACTGTGGAGTGAACCTTGAAAGCTATGACAAAAAGTTCCCTTGCTTGATAGCCCCAGACCCTCCTGAGGTGGAGCTTGCTGGGTCCCCAACGAAACTCTAGAAGCCAAAGTGGCCAGTCCAGGCACTCATTAGGGAAACTCACCCACACAAAGGCAATGATAGGTTAGGAAGGGTTTCTCACAGTGTGCTGCCAAAAGGAGGCAGAGGCAGAGCTCAAATGGGAGTAAAGGAAATCTGGCTTGGGATAGGGTGAGTTTCTGGGTGTTTAGCAACATATTTGCTCTTTCAGTATGTGAGACAACAACCTAAACTCCCCAGCAAGGCCTGGGAATGTTCCAGAGCTTCTGGGGCACAATTCTGCAGGGAAAATCTGCAGCTAATGGAGCTTAAGGGCAGATGGAATGTGATGCTTCTCAGTCAGAACACAGAAACGGGAAGACTACTAAAGGGTGCTTTGTTAGCTTAGGAGATGGGAGCCACCCTTCCTCAATATGTCTGCTTTGTGTCCTCTCTCCATCCTTTACCTGCCAGGCTACTGTGGCCCCAATCCCACACCAAATCACCTGAGCATATCAACTGCCATCACATGAGAACTGGTGTCATGTCAGTTGGCTGAGTGACACCCCCCCTCCCCGCCCCATAGTTGCAGGTGTTCTCTCTTCCCTGAACAGCTCAGGAGGTGCAGCCCAGACTGACCACCAGTATCCAAGATGACCCTTTCTCCTCTAGAGGCTTTCACTTAGATAAAACCAAGTCCTTGTCCTTGTACAAAAGAAGACATTTAAGGACGAGCCTGCATGAAGCAGAGTTAAGTTTATTCAAAAAGATTTGTAGCATAAATTTAAGCGTGGGGATTAATAGTAAGTGAGGCATTCAGGGAGAGAGTAAGACACATGCAAGAGCATGGGGCATAGCTTCTGCAGGGGGAGTCCATTTCATCCTCTTTGCAATAGTCAAACAGAAGACTCTTCTGGGTTTTGAACTTATTAACATTAAATGGTTGCTGAGGGAATTAAAGTGAGATCATTCGGTGCACGTAACAGGGTATATATAGCTGATGAAGGACCACCGGAGGTTGTGTGGAACTTAGGCTGTTTTTCTGTAAACAAAAGCGGATAGACTTGTTTACAAGATTCTCAGAAAATGCCTAGGAAAGAGATAAAGCCAGACTCGAATCATATATGCTTAGTTCCATAAACTGGGTCTATTGGCATTCCAACATTCTAATTTGAAAGTGTCTCTGTGTAAAAAGAATAGCTGTTTCTGTGCCAAATGTTAATTGCGACAGGGTTATTGATTCTCAGCTGCTGAGGCTTAAACCAGACTACAGAGACCTGCTCCTTCCCCTTCCTGGGCCCCTCAGGGTCACCTGCATTTCTATCCTGTCTTTGTGGTATGCTCCGTCATTCAGGAGGCCCACAGTAGATATGTGTCAGAGAGGAGGGGTGTGGAGACAATGAATTTAAAAGGACTAAGAAAAGAATTATGTTGAAGGCAGACTGTGTGAGAAGAGTGTTTATTAACTCTGGGAATTGCAGACCCTGAAGGTAGATGGTGTGAGAGGCTCTCATGGGGCCGCATGAAGAAGATACGGTCCATGTAGAGGATCCCAGAAACAGAAGTGATGCAGGAAAAAAGACAGCTCAGTGCCTTTAAGAACATGCAGGTCTGATGATGAGTGATGGGGACATTGCTCTCAGAGTCCAGGACTGCTGGTCACCATCTCAACAATGTCATTTCCACTGGACTCCAGAAATCAGCAGGACAGAGATATGGGCATTAATTTTTCTTTGTCTGGGGCTACTAGGGGCATGTGTCAGAACCTCAGATCTTGCACTGGCAGCACACAGGGGCACAGCAGCTGGACTGACAGCAGCAGGGTTTGCAGCAGCTAGACTGGCAACAAGAAGACCCACAACCTGAAGAGCAGCAGGGCTTGCAGAAGCTGAACTGACAGCAGCAGGGCTTGCAGGAGCCACAACCTCCACAGGAGCCACAGCCTCCCTTGCAGCCCCCACAGCTGGAGCAGGAACAGGCAGGCACACAGCAACACACAGGCTTGCAGCAGCAGGAGCCACAGGAGCCACAAGAGCCACAACCCCCACAGCTGGAGCCACAGCCTCTAGAATAGCCACAGCAGCTCATGGTTTTGGTGTTTGGTTGGGGATGGAGTAAGTCAGAGGAGCAGGTGGAGAGGAAGGTGTGAAGGTGTGGAGCCTCTTGTGCCTGGGGCCTTTATATTCCTGCCTAGGTCAGGTGGGAGGTCACTTCCTGGTTTCTGCTTGTGCCACCTTTTAGGAGAAAAATTTAAAGAGTTTTTAAACAAACACTATTCATGAAGAACCTTTGGTCATATTTTGCACCAGTTTCTCCTGTTATCCTCTCTGTTGGCTTTGCTTCCATTTCCCAGGGACACAGAAGGAGAGCACTAGGGCCTCTGATCATCACACTATCATGACCCTAAAAGTCCCTAAGCAACGTAATTGTGCTACAGCATGTGGAACAAGAGACAGGAGCCCCAGTGGGGTGTATGTAGGTAGGAGAAGCTAAGGAGACAGAGCAGGTATTCATTCCATCCTCCACTGTTCCTGGCAAGACCTGGTAGCTCAGTCTCTGTGCTGCCTGGGTGCTGGAAGGAGGGACCTACCACCATAGGGAGTGTCTATTTTTCGATGGCCCCAAGATGGTGTTACTTTGGATCAAGAGCCTTTGTATACCAGCTCCTACTGGCCAATGTGCAGCCAGGTGTTTCCTCAAGGGCTCAGTCTCCCTTTTAGTCAAGGGTCCAGGTCTGTGAGCTGGCTTCTGTGTAGGCTGGAGTATTGTATTCACTAGGCCCGCAGCCATCTGCCTGTATAGTCCAGAGGAAAGCCAAAGACTCAATCTAACGGTCCCTACTGGAAAGCCCCATGGAGTCCCTACATGGGACCCAGACCCTAAGACTGTTGCTATAATTCTGGCCACACCCACCATACCCTTGGTGACCATGATCGTCCCTTTGGCCTCTGTTGCTCTGATTCCTGCCATCGTCACCACAGTGAGGTCTGAGAAAGAGTGAACCTATATCTGCTGGGGATGCTAGTCCCTCCCTCATGGATCAGTCTATACTGATCAGTGAGAAAGGTGAGAAAAGAAGGTGTGTTCTGTGCACTTCCAGCTGTGGAGGCAAGTGTTGTAGGACAGATCTACTAGTGCTTCAGGGCCCCAAATGGACTGTTGCTCCCTTTAGTACAGGACACCTTCATGGGGATGAGATGGATTGCCCCATCCAATTTTGCAGTTCTCCATGGCCACCTCAAGGCCTTTTGATGCATCCCACACACATTCCAGATGCTTCCCAGTAAACATTAGGAATCTCACTCCCCATTCCTTTGAATAATAGTGAAGCTCCTCCTGGGCCCACCTTATACTCAGTGGGACTTGAACTGTGGGATTAGAAGCTGGAGAGATAGTGAGCTCAGAAACAGGACGGTAGTGACGGAGGGGTGGCCATGGGGAACAGGTAGGAGAAGGGTGGAACTTTGTTGAAACTTGCCCAGGTTCTCCATGCTCCTTCCAGGGAGCTGCCACTTTATAAGTAAGGTGTCAGTTTGACAGGACAGTCCCTGGAGTCTGGAGTCAGCGTAAGATGTATTCAGCTGCCTGTAAGGTTAGACTTGCTGGCTTTCAAAAATATCACTGGTGTAATAGCAGGATGCTGGGTGCTTTTCTTTTCTATCTTTTAAAAATTTAGATTTTGAGAATTTCATACATGATTAAAAAGAAATGTGGCCATACCCATGTCTCATTTCCCTCTCTCAATCCCCTCATGCTCCTCAAATACATACACCTATTAAGGTTTTGTCTTCAAAAATTTTTTTGAGACAGGGTTTTACAATGTAGACTGGTCTGGCCTGGAGCTCTCTGTATACACTAGGCTGGCCTCAGACTCTTAGAGATCCAACTGCATCTGCCTCCTGAGAGGTGGGATTAAAGGCATGTGACATTATGCCTGGCTAAAAAGAATTAAAAAAAAAAAAACAACCCCTTTTTTATGTGTGTGTTTTGCCTGCATATATGTTTGTGCACCACATGAGTGTCTAGTACTTTCAGAAATCATAGAGGGCATCAGATCTCCTGGGAACTGTAGTTACAGACAGTTGGGAACCACCATGTAGATGTTGAGAACTAAGCCTGATCCTTTGGAAAAGCAGCCAGTGCTCTTAACAGTTAAGCCAGCTCTGCAGCCCCAATGTCTTCTTTGAAAATTTACACAACCCACTAAATCCAATTTGTGCTGCCCATATGTGAGTGGGTGCATGGGCAACTTACCTGCACTCATACACCCAAAATAGAATGACTCTTCTCTCAGTAGCCATCAACTTCCAGCCCAGCTAAGGGTGAGGCCTCATATGGCCCTCCTCTACCCATGCTGGAATTTTGCCTGTGTTGAGGAGTGTGCTAGCCATGCCATACCCAGAAAACAGCACTCCACAGTACTCGTCCCCACACACCAGCTCTTACATTTGCCCCGTCTCTTCTTCCCTGTGCCTTTGTGGGGGAGGGTTAATAAAGATATCCCATTTAGGGCTGAGATCTCTCAGTCACTTATTCTCTGCATTTTCACCAGTTAGAATCTAGTCATAGAGATCCAACTGTTTCCTCTATGTATGTCTGCCTGTGGGTCTCTCTCTCATTTAGGTGGGACTGGCTATGGAGCCAAAGTAGTCCCTGACCTCATAAATTCCCCAGTCACAGGTGTCACAGCCATTTGTAGTAAAGTGTTCTTTTTTTTTTTTTTGGTTTTTCGAGACAGGGTTTCTCTGAATATCTCTGGCTGTCCTGGACTCGCTTTGTAGACCAGGCTGGCCTTGAACTCACAAAGATCCACCTGCCTCTGCCTCCCAAGTGCTGGGATTAAAGGCGTGCGCCACCACTGCCCGGCAGTAAAGTGTTCTTATGCAGATCTAGAGCCGAGAATTCCAAGCTCAAGTTCATCATCTTCTCTCCTAAATCTTCCTGAGAATCTAGACGCCATCAGCTCCTTACTGTCCCAAAGTGTGCCAAAGTGGCAGACACCTGGAAGGACAGAATGTTCCCTGATATTCATTGTTTGGACCTGGATGTGATGGGAGAAACTCATGAACTCATAAAGATCACCAGTACTGGACCTCTTTATCACTGCTTTTCCTTTAAGATTTATTTTTCAGGTGGGGCATAGTGGCACACTCCTTTAATCCTAGCACTCAGGAGGTAGAGGTAGGTGGATTTCTGTGAGTTCAAGGCCAGCCTGGTCTACAAAGCAAATCCAGGACAGCCAGGGTTATTACACAGAGAAACCCTGTCTCAAACAAAACAAAACAAGACAAAACAAACCCTAAAAGAAGAGATTTATTTTTTATTAGTTTTAGCTACATGTAAGTAGGTGCACATGTGTGTGCATATGTGTGAGTGTGTACATGGAAGTACATGTGTCTGAGGTGACCAGAGTGTTAGATCATTGGAGGTTGGAGTTACAGGCTGCCACATGGTATCCAGCGAGGGTGCTGGGAACCAAATGTGGGTCCTCTGTAAGAGCAGAAAGCAGTCTGAGCCTCTCTCCTATCCCTCTCTCTAGTTTCTAACCTCTCAGAAATGTCTTCACTGAGCTCAGCATCTTTTACAATTCAGGTTTCCTTATCCTGCCTGGATTTCCACGGAGGTTTCTGCTCCCATGAGTTGTGAGTCTCTGGCTCTTGTCTGTCCAATTTGATGGCAGCAGTTTTCCCTGCCCCTGCCCCTCAGTTCTAAGAATAGTCTAAGAAGAATGACTGGTTGTCCCTTTTGCTTTTCTTGCTGTGTTTGGGATGCTGACCTCCAAGAATCTCATGCTGAACCTCAGCACTTACCCTCTTGGGCCTTATCATCTGGTCCACAAGCATTAATCAAGTGACTAATCCAGTTCTCAGTATCAGTGAAAGTTCTTGGATGCAGGTTTAAAAGGGACACTGGGACAGATTAGTTGGGAGTAAGAAGTTTATTAGAAGAGTTACCAAAGCCATGGACAGACAGACAGACAACAGCATGGTGGGGACTCTGAAGAGAAATATCAGGGCCCACGAATGGGGCTCTCTCCCTGTAGGTCTCTGAGGAATTTTCACAGCACAAGCCTGCAGTCAAGCTTTCTGATTCCAAGACAGGAAAAAGGGAAGGGAATGGGAAGTAGGATGTGAGGCCGCCAAAGCTCCTCTTTGATGTAAACTCACTTTCCTAGTGAGAAATCCCAGCACCCACATGGCAGTGCATAGCTGCCTGAAATTGCCAGGTGTGGTGGTGCACGCCTTTAATCCCAGCACTCGGGAGGCAGAAGCAGGTGGATCTCTGTGAGTTCAAGGCCTGGTCTATAGAGTGAATCTGGGACAGCCAGGGATACACAGAGAAACCCTGTCTCAAAAAAAAAAAAAAAAAAATCCTTGCATAAAGTTGCAGACGATTGTGGGCTGCCTAATGTGGGTGATGGGTCTTCTGTAGCAGCAGTGTGCAGTCTCACCTGCTGGGCCATCCCTCCAGCCCCACCATGTGAGTTCTTATGTCATGTGTATTTTTAGCTCTCTTTGGTAAACACCAAAGAGTTGAATCACTGAGTCATACAGTTAAGTTCTGAACTTAACACTTAGAAAGAACCAGGTTGTCTTTTAAAGTGGCTGCATGACTTTTCATTCTCAACAGCCATGCACGAGGCTCTGACTTCTCCACAACAACATCTTTTTGTTTTGCTGGCAATCATCTGGGGAGGTGAGCACTACCCTTTCACTGTGGTTTTGATTTGCATTGCTCTAATGACTGGTATTTCGGGGTATCTCTATGAATTACTTGTCTGTTGCTGTGGTAACACAAATCCTCAAAGCCCTACTTCCCCAGTGGCATACTTCCTCTAGTAAGGTCACACCTCCTAAGCTTCCCCAAACAGTGCCACTAAACAGGGACCAAACATTCAAACATCTGAGCCCACAGGGGACATTTTCCTTCAAACTGCCACAGAACCTCCCCAAATGTCATTCTCCAATTGCTCCCTGATGGGAGACAATTTCATTTTTGCTTCTCTTAGCCTCTCAGCAAAGCAGGTGATTTCAGTCCTACTTCTTCATGTTCTGGGACTGACCCTCACTGTGATACATATATAGGCACACAGACCAATTAGACTCCTTCTTCAAAGCAATCTGATGTAAAGGACCTCTTTCCTGATAGGCTTACTTTCAGTGGGGAAGAATAGCTAACCCCTGAATCCTATTCTGGCGCTCTTTACAGGAAGGAGCTGTGACTCATCCATACATCCACTCACTCCACATGCATCACACATTAGTGAGTACAACACATTTTATGAATGATGAGATGACAGCTTGGCATGGTAGGTAACAGCCTATTAGGAAAGGGGGTCTGGGAAAGATGATCATTTCAACAATGAGATAGAACACTCTGAGACTGAGGCTGGTAGGGAGAGGATTTATTTAGTAGATCTTGGATACATTTCAGATCTTCACAGACTCATCTTGATGCTGGCAAAGCCCAGTTGACATACCAGAGAATGTAGGAAAGAGAGGTTAAAGAATCTGGGGGACGAAGTTACAATCTGAACATTTAAGAGAAGCATCATGTTCCTCCCCATCAAGGGCTGAAGATGGAAGCCTTGAGCCTGAGAACTAGTCACCCAGCTTCCAAAGAGGGTAGGTTTTAAAGGTTAAGTAATAGGTACGGTTAATTCTTGAAAACTCTCAGATCTTACACTGGCAGCACACAGGGGCACAACAGCTGGACTGGCAGCAGCAGGGCTTACAGCAGCTGGATTGACAGCAGGAAGACCCACAGCCTGAGGAGCAACAGGGCTTACAGCAGCTGGACTGGCAGCAGCAGGGCTTGCAGCAGCTGCATTGACAACAGCTGGACTTGCAACTCCCACAGGAGCCACAGCCCCCCTTGCAACCCCCACAGGAACCACAACCTCCCTTGCAACCCCCACAGGAACCACAACCTCCCTTGCAGCCTCCACAGGAGCCACAGCTCCCCTTGCAGGCCCCACAGGAACCACAGCCTCCCTTGCAGCCCCCACAGGAACCACAGCCTCCCTTGCCACCTCCACAGGAGCCACAGCCTCCCTTGCAGCCCCCACAGCTGGAGCAGGAGCAGGCAGGCACACAGCAGCACACAGGCTTGCAACAGCACACTGGCTTGCAGCAGCAGGAGCCACAACCCCCACAGCTGGAGCCACAGCCCCCACAGCTGGAGCCACAACCCCCACAGCTTGAGCAGGAGCAGGCAGGCACACAGCAGCACACAGGCTTGTAGCAGCAGGAGCCACAGCCCCCACAGCTGGAGCCACAACCCCCACAACTGGAGCCACAGCCCCCACAGCTGGAGCCACAGCCTCCAGAACAGCCACAGCAGGTCATGGTTGTGGTGTTTGGTTGAAGATGGAGTAGGTCAGAGGAGCAGGTGGAGAGGGAAGATGTGCAGGTGTGGAGCCTCTCTAGCCTGGGCCTTTATATCCCTTTATAGCCCAGGTCAGGTGTGAGGCTGCACATGGTCATTTCCTGGTTCCTGTGTGTGCCATTTTTCCCCAGGGAAATCCTGTTTGTTTTCATTTCAAGTTGCTTAACTTTGCCAGCATTGATAGAATTTCCTGTAAAGTGGCCTCCAAAATGGAAGCTCATGTGCTTCCAGTTCTGGGACATGAGGTTGAGCTATGGTTTAGGTTTTCTCAGGCTTCTTTTGGCAGAGGGTACCCCCGGTACACCATCTGGCATCTTGTACAGATAGTGCCTGCACTATGAGCTCCCAGTATCCACCCCTGATGGGGGCAGGACCTCCACTTGGATCCTGGAAGACTGTCTCACCCCATGATGGAATGCTATCCTTTTACTCCAAGCTTGAGGTTCCCTACCAGGTGGAGAAGCTGAACACAGCCTAACCACCCAGACACAGGCTTCTATGTGCGCCCCCTGTTGGTCTATCCTCTTCATTCAGTTGTCACTTTTTTTTTGAGGTTACTGACAGGAGAGTATGTAAAAGTCACAAGAATAGGTGTGACTCAAAGGCAGCTTTATTACTGAAAAGCCTACCCCAACATGGGTGACTGCTCAGGAGAGCTCTATCCCTGGAGCCTCCTGTATAACTTGCAGACAGCTAGGCTTGTACGAGTGTCTCCTCTCCTCAGCCATTTTTATTGTGTATAGGACCTTAGGGAAGGGCTGTGTGAATGCTAACTTCATGAGCTTACTGTGTCTTCTCCCTCCCTTCAAGAGGGAGTGCTTCAATTCAGAAGACATAGGTACTTTCCTAGTTGGGGTTACTATTGCTATGATGAAACAGCGTGACCAAAAGCAAGTTGAGGGGGGCGGGGGAAGGGCGTATTTAGCTTACTCCTCCATATCACAATTTAATCCTGAAGAAGCCAGGACAGGAACTCACGCAGGGCTGGAACCTGGACACAAGAACTGATGGAGAAAACATGAAAGGGTGTTACTTACTGGCCTATTCATCATGGCTTGCTCAGCCTGCTTTATTAGAGAACCCAGGACCACCAGCCCAGGAATGGCACCACAATAGGCTGAACCCTCTCACATCAACCACTAATATGATACCAAAAGGTATCACTGGTGACATTAAGCTGAGCCTGATAGTGCTGTGGTTGTCCAGCCTCTCTCATCATAAGATGATTTTTTTCCCCTTTCTATACTTGATTCTCTGGGGGTCACTAAGTTTAATTCACTTTAAAAGAAGAAGAAACTAGAACAACAGCCTACCCTAGCTGGCAAATTGGATTTGATGGCATCATCACAGTCAAGTGCATTTTCCAGGGAAGATATTTTCAGTTTATGCAAATAACCCATTTTCCTTTAGACTTCGCTTACTAGCTTTAGCAGGAGTAGATCTCTGCAACAGCCACTATTGTGGTATTCTGTTTAAAAATTTTAAATGTAACTTAATGTAAAATATTTTTTAAAGATTTGTTATTATTCAAGATTTCATTTTAAACTTTTACTTATGTGTATATGTGTATGTTTGTATGTGCACGTGAATGCAGTATATTTGGAGGTCAGAGAAGGTGTTGATCTCCTGGAGCTGGAGTTTAGAGGTGGTTGTGAGCTGCCTGACATGGGTGCTGGGAACTGAACTTGGGTCCTTTGCAAGAGCAGTATGCACTCGTAACTACAAAGCTATCTCTCTATCCACTGTGTTCCAAAGACAAGACCACATTTCCCTTCTTCCTTCTTCAGCTCTTTGGAATTCTATGTTCAGAGGTTGAGTCTGGAAGAGCCCCTTCCTATTCAGTTTTCTGAAAAAACTCAGAAATTATGGGTGAAATCAGTAAAGCCACTCTCATGGGGTGGTGTTAAGCATTCTAAATGTTGATTTGTCCTGTTTGCTGTATATTACTTATTTTGTCTTTGATTGGTTAAATAAATGCTGAGTCCTGGAGATTAGACAAAGACAGAGATAGGTGGGACTAGGGGCTTTTAGCAAGAGATAGCATATTGGGAAGAGGAAGGTTGCTGGAGAAGAAGCTAGGAGCAAACAAGGAAGACATGCCATGGGGTAGATTAAAGATCCTTCCATGTGGCCTGGAACATCAGCTTAATGTGGAGAATAATAGTCCAAAGGGACGTATGCAAATATGTGGTCATATTTGGATAATAGAGTTATGAGCTAGCTTAGATGGGCTAGGATTGCACAACCCAGGCCTAGACTTGTTAAAATCCACCCAGTGTCTATGTATATTCATTTATAATGGAGGTTAAGGATTATCTCTGCCGATCAATTAAAGATAATATATATATTGGTTAAATCATTTAATCAGCCATTTTTTTTTCTACATATGGTGCCCAGTGTTCGGCAATTAGAATCCATGCTTACAGCCTGAGAAGGCCCGGATAAAAACTAACTTCCTAGCCAAAGAGCGGGGAGCTCCCTTAACAAAAGCTACTGCTTTACAGCAAAGGCAGAAGCTTAGCTCTTTTTATATGCTAAATAACCGGCACCCTTCTAAACAGAAATTGAGAATGGAATTAACTGCTTAAATTAAAAATGGAGAAATTCATAATGTCTCAATATGTTTGGATTCCAATTGAGTTTGTTTCTCTTAACACATAGATAATTTTTACACTGACAATTGTGGTTGTATGTATACTTTTTGAGAAAGATTTGACTAGGATAGGCTTAAGGATATCTGTAAGGGAGAGAGCTTACAGATGGAATGCTAAGCTGATGACAATAACAATGGGGGAAGTAAGGAGGCCCAACCCAATACAAAAGATATCAGCGGGAACTCACAAGTCCCTGAGAACTAGGTGCTTATGAAAGGTATCTGGGAAAGACCCACCAAGGATGTGCAGTCAAAGCTAGATTTCAGGAATAATGAACAGAACTTTAATTACAACATGGGATGACAATTAGACCAAGGCTTTTAGAGTGTTCTTGTTTCTTTGCTTAAATTTTGTTTAGATGTCTTTGATTTCCCTATATTTTTGTCATTTAGCAATGTTAAAATATAAGAGATTTTAAAGATATAAAGACAAAGGGGTCACAAGCCAGTCTCCTTAGATGTGGGACCCCACTGGAAAACTGGTTTCAAGAGAGATATTAGACCCTAGGGGAGATATGTTAATCTTTGGGTGTGATGGTACATGCCTTTAATACCACCATTTGGAAGACAAAGACAGGTGGATCTCTGACCTTCGCCAAGGTCAGCCTGGTCTACAAAGTAAATCCAAGACAAGAATATACAAAAAAATCCTGAAAGAAAAAAATAGAGAGATCTGTTAATTGTGAGAAATTATATATTTTCAGAACAAAGGGACCAAACACCAAAGAAGACAAGACAAGCCCAGATGGTCCAGCTCACAGACTATTCAAGCCAGGACTTCAATGAAGCACTGAACTTTCCCATCCAAAGTTTAACTTCGAACTACAAACTGCTCAGGACATTCAAATTGCTGAGTACATAGAGACTGGACAACAAATGTTATAATTAAATTGCTTAACCAATTTTTTCTATTTTATTTGGGCCCCCAAACAGGTTTTCTACGACCCAGTTCAGAAGGAAGCAATTTTAAGAGAGTGACACCCTATTCCCAAAAGGTGGGGGGATAATATTGACTCAAGGGCTTTTCTATTTCTTTTTCTTTTCTCTATCCTTCTCTCTTATATAGGGAAGAAGGACTTGAAAAAAAAGGGGAATATATGTATATAATATAGAAATAATAAGATATAAGGATAGATTTTGAATCTGCTCTGAAACTTAAAACTCTTGTTATTCTTAAAATAAGGTTATAGAATTTTATATATTGATAAAAAATAAGATTAATTTTGATAGAATTTTACAATTTGCTTATTCAATGATAGATAGATTTATAAATCAATAGATGTCTTCAAAACCCTCAGAGATGTACAGAAAATGGCATTTAAAGATAAAAATTGTTTGACTTTAAGACAGTCAGCTCCTGACAGTTCCCATTTTACTTGGAAGAAAACAATGAGCATCAAAAAGAAATCTCCCATTAGGAGATAATTCCTACTGGACAAAAATGTCCCTGCTTTCTCAACAAACTATATACAGTCCAAAGATGGACCAGAACTTAAATGCAGGTAAGTTGATGTCCTGATTCTGTAGAGACAGAATGGGAAAATCCTTATTTCCTGCTGCACAATTATGTCTGTGAGATATGGTTGGCTAGAAGGCTGAAGATAATGCTCCAACAGTGGGGGTGAGATATTTGGGACTATCTAGGCAACAAAGTGTCATTTTTTTTTTCTTTTTGGAAGCTGCTGTTCTATGCTTCCTATTCACTCAAATAATAACTTTATCCCTTCTTATGTCTTTGATGGGGTTGAAGACAACATATATGATAGAAATTATTTAGGTTCAGAACTTTAGACACACCAAGACAGATGATTTTTTTCTTCTTCAAGATTGCTGATAGAAATAGGCTAAACATTATGTATGTACCTTTTATCCTTTTTATTAGACAAAAGGAGGAAAATGATGGGGTGGTGTTGAGCATTCTAAATGCTGATTGGCCCTGTTTGCTGTATGTCACTTACTTTGTCTCTGGTTAAATAAATGCTGAGGCCTAGAGATTGGGCCAAGACAGAGATAGGTGGGACTAGAGGCTTTTAGAGAGAGACAGAGAGCATCTTGGGAAGAAGAAGGCTGGCGAAGAAGCCAGGAGCAAACAAGGAAGACACGCCATGGGGTAGATTAAAGAAGATCCTTCCACGTGGCCTGGAACATCACTTAGTGTGGAGAATAATAGTCCAAAGGGACGTATGTATATATGGGGTTATATTTGGGTAATAGAATTATGAGCTAGCTTAGATGGGCTAGGATTGCACAACCCAGGCCTAGGCTTGTTAAGATCCACCCGACGTCTGTGTGCATTCATTTGTAATGGTGGGCTAAGGATTAACGCTGCCAACCCGACAAATCAATTAAAGATAATATAAATACTGGTTAAATAGTTTAATTAGCCAATTTTTTTTTTCTACACCACTCTGCCACATTTGGGGAAGAGTTTTTACTTAGAAATCCAATTCAGCTGGGTGGTGGTGGCACACACCTTTAATCCCAGCACTTGGGTGGCAGAGGCAGGCAGATCTCTGAGTCTACAGAGTGAGTTCCAGAACATCCAGAGCTACACAGAGAAACTCTGTCTCAAAGAAAAGAAAAAAACAAAATCCAATTAATTTTTCCTCTTTTTTTTTCAAAAAAAATTTTTTATTGAAAATAGATTTTTTTCTCTCATACATTATATCCTGACCACAGTTTCCCCTCCCTCCATCATTCTAGATGGCTCCTCCAGACCCATTCTCCTTCCATTTTCTCTTCAGAAAAGAACAGGCCTCCAAGAGACCCCAGTCCAATAGGACAAAATAATATACAATAACACAAGGTAAAAGCCGTCATATTGAGACTGGACAAGGCAACCCAATAATAGAGGAAGAGTCCCAAGAGCAGACTGAAGAGTCAGAGATACACCCCCTCTCACCGTTAGGAGTTCCACAAAAACACCAAGCTAATAGCCGTACATATACACAGAGGACCTAGTGCAGACCCATGCTGGTCCCATGCTTCTCTGGGAGACCATGTGAGACCTGCGTAGTTGATTCAGTGGGCCATGTTTTCCTGGTATCCTCTATCCCCTCTGACTCCTACGGTCTTTCCTACCCCTGCCTTCCATGGGGTTCCTCCACCTCCTAGGGGAGGGACCTGAGAGAGACCTCCAATTGAGACTCTTTCTCGCCGTAATGTCTGGCTTGGGTCTCTGTACATGCTCCCATCTGCTGCTAGAGGAAGCCTCTCTGATATGACCAGACAAGGCACTGATCTATGAGTATAGCAGAGTATCATTAGAAATCATTTGATTTTTTTCTTCCAGTCATGTTCGGTTCTATTCTAGGTCTCCAGGCTATCCAATCTCCAGTTCCTGGCCATCCAGACAGTGTAGGGTATGTACTCCTCTCATGGTATGGGCCTCAAGTTAAAACAAACATTGTTTGGCCACTCCCACAAGTTCTGCACTACCATTGCCCCAGCACCTCTTGCGGGCAGGACAGATTGTTGGTTGAGGGTTTTGTGGCTGGCTTGGTGTGGTGGTTTGAATAGGTAAGACCCCTATAGACTCGTGTATTTGAATTCTTGGCCCATAGGGAATGGCAATATTAGGAGGGGTGGCCTTATTGGAGTAGGTGTGGCCTTGTTGCAAGAAGTGTATCACTGGGGGGTTGGGCTTTCCTGTCTCCAGTGCTTAAGCTATTCCCAGTGTGGCACACAGTCTCCTTCTGCTCCCCAGGGATTAAGATGTAGAACTCTTGGCTCCTCAATCACCATGTCTGCCTGCATGCTGCCATGCTTCCTGCCATGATAATAAAGGACTAAACCTCTGAAACTGTAAGCCAGCCCTAATTAAATGTTTCCCTTTATAAGAGTTGCCTTGGTCATGGTGTTTCTTCATAGCAATAAAACCCTAATTAAGACAGTTGGTGTCCAAGATTCTCATTCCATACACATATAAGTGAATACATACCCTGCAGAGTATCTTCTCACCAAAGAGACTAAAACAATAGCCTGACCTCTCTATGTGGATGTTATCCTCAGCAGTGGGGCCCCACTGTTAGTTTTCAGAGAGCAACCTTCTGTCTTAGCATCAGCCTGGGTTGTATAGGGATATTCATGGGACCCTCTCAGCCAAACATTCAACTGAATACAATCAGTCACAAAACTGGAATCCTTGCCTGGCTACAAAAGATGGCCAGTTCAGATTCTGTATTCTCCATTACTAGAGACCTCACTAGGGTCACCCTCATTGGGTCCAGGAAGTTTCCACTGCACTAGGTTTCCACCTTACCCAATATTCCCCAATTCCAACAGTCTCTGTCCACATTCTCTCCCTCCATCTCACCCACAACCTGGTCTCTCTTGCTCCCATTCCCATCTGTCCCCAGTCCATCTGCAAAATGTATTCTATTTCCCCTTCCCAGGGAGTTCTATGCATCCCCACCCCCAGCCACTAGGGCCCTCCTCTTTGCCTAATCTCTCTGGGTCTGTGGATTGTAGCTTTATTATTATTTAGGTAACAGCTAATATCCACATATAAGTGAATACATACCATATTTGTCTTTCTGGGTCTGGGTTATGTAGCAAGGTGGCTTTTATTTTATTTTATTATATACTCTAATTATTCTATTATGCTTAATACCTCTACCTCCTTTCCAACCCTTGTTCCTTCCAACCCCCCAACATTATGTGAGAAAGAAGGTTAAAGGGAAAATGGATATAGGTCTCTTTGAGCTACTTCCTGTTGATTAGGGACATCGGGTTCTTTGGGAGCAATTCCAGTCTCAGTAGTCACAATATTCAGGAGTCCAGCAAACCAGCAGACCAGGAAACAGTAGCAAGAAGAACCAGCAGCAGTTTCAGGGAGCAGCAGCAGCAACCTCTTTCTTCTTTGTAGCACCCTCCTTCTTGAGGCTCTGGCTTTTTTTTTTTTTTTTTTTTTTTTTTTTTTGGTTTTTCGAGACAGGGTTTCTCTGTTTAACAGCTCTGGCTGTCCTGGACTCGCTTTGTAGACCAGGCTGGCCTCGAACTCGCAAAGATCCGCCTGCCTCTGCCTCCCAAGTGCTGGGATTAAAGGCGTGCGCCACCACCGCCCGGCTTTTTTTTTGGTTTTTCGAGACAGGGTTTCTCTGAATATCTCTGGCTGTCCTGGACTCGCTTTGTAGACCAGGCTGGCCTCGAACTCACAAAGATCCGCCTGCCTCTGCCTCCCAAGTGCTGGGATTAAAGGCGTGCGCCACCACCGCCCGGCGAGGCTCTGGCTTTTTATCACTCTCTGTTAAAGTCCTCTGAGTCCAGGAGTCCAGCAAACCAACAAACCAGGAAACAGCAGCAGGAAGAACCAGCAGCAGTTTGGGGGAGCACCAGCAGCAACCTCTTTCTTCTTTGTAGCACCCTCTTTCTTGAGGCTGAGTTAAACTTGCTCAGCTGACTAAGCCACGATCCTGCTAGCTCATGAGTCAGTTAATAGTTTATACCTGTGGTCTTAACTGAAGCAGCTTCACACCTGGGATTAGACAAAAACATTCTCATAGCTTTTTTTTTTTTTTTTTTTTTAACAAAACTCTTACCACAGGGTTACTTCACACAGGATGATTTTTTTTTTTTTAGTTCCATCCATTTGCCTGTAAATTTCATGATGTCATTAAAAAAAATCTTTTTATTGATTCTTTATGTACCCCAATCTCACTCATCTCCCCATCCCTCTATATCTGCCCTCTGCCTTCTCCTGAAAAGAAATCAAAAGATAAAATAACAACAACCCCCCCGCAAAAAAATCTCACTGTGTCACCCAGTATACTTGCCCACATAACTTTACTTGCAAATGTTCATTGCAGTGAGTCATTTGATGTGGTTTGAGGTTTCTGGGTTCAATATTATCACTACTCAATACTATTCAATACTATCAATATTCAATATTGTCAATACTATCAATACACTATCAGTAGAAAGAAGTTTGTTGCAGTCAACAACCTGAAAAGAGTTGGGGACCTGAAAAGCATCTTGACATCAAGCATGGATATAGAGTTTGGAGTTTGTCCAGCTGGTTTTCCGTGTTGTTTTGGTTCTGTATTTCCTCCCTATGCTCTCTTCCCTACATTTTGAAATGGTAATGTATATCCATAGTGTATATTCATAATGTATAATGCATATTGATAGATATTCAATACTATCAATAAACTATCAGTACTAGATCCTCACTGGGACTCCTCTCAGATATCCTGTTGTCACCATGTGTCATGGGGATCCTGCAGCTTTGGTTCTGTAGGACTGGCCCCTTTTTGTGCTCCAGCACTTCAGGGATGGGGTAGATGGTGGGGTGGGCCGACTCAAAGTCCTGGATCTGGGTCATGGTGGCAGTATTGGTCACCCTGCTAGCTCTCTTGTGCCCATGCCACCAGGACCAGCTCTCCTGCTTTTCCCAGGTGAAGGGCAGTGAAAGACCCCTGAAACGGGGACACCGCCCCTGGGGCCCAGCGTCCAAGGACAGAGACCGAGACCACCGGATGCAAGTGCAAGAGGCAACTTTATTGTTTACACAGGCGCCTGCGGACGCTACAGTCTTCGGGTGACTGAGCGTGCCGGGCTAGGACGGGGGTTGATTATATAGGGTTGGGGTGGCAAGAAGCGGGCTTACAGAAGCAGATGCATGGTTACAGGGTTCTCATTGGTTGATTTAAATGAGGCCATGGGCTCAGGTTAAGGACAAACTCGGCATTCCACAAGGCTATAGCACATTTTTTTTTTGGTTTCCCCAGTTCCTGGGGCTGGTGAGTCAGTTGGCAGATGTTTAACCATAGATATCCTGTTTGGAAAGCCCCTGAGCAACAGATATCCTGTTTGGAAAGTCCCTGAGCAACAGATATCCTGTTTGGAAAGTCCCCATTCCGTAACAAGCAACAGCATGGCAAAAATGGCAACTTAACAAACAGACATGCACTAGCCGGGGGTCTTTCATTCCCCCCTTTTTCTTTACCATAAGTAAAATCTTTTACTTATCAGGGAATTTCAGTTTCCATTTGTTTTAGGGCTTGGTACTGGTGAGTTAGTACCAAGGTCTGGACGACAGACAGGCGCTCTTTAACAAATTGGATCAGGCGATTGAGGATGCATGGGCCAATTGTGAGAATAAGCATGAGGAGGATTAGGGGTCCCAATAGGGAAGACATTAGGGTGGTGAACCAAGGGGATCGGTTAAAGATTCCTTCAAACCATCCCTGTTGAGATTCGAATTCCCTTTGTCTTTTGTCTAACCTTTCTTTTCTCCATCCTGGACATACATAAAATTCATAGCTGCGGACTAGATTGGGGGGAGTACTCTTTGCTGATGGGATAAGGGCCCGCAAACAGAAATATAGGTCTGGCCACCAAGTGTTTATTGGGGCCACCTTCTGCATGGTGTTGATTGCAACTCCCCGGTCGGGATCAATGAGTTGCCAGGATAATGTCATGGTTGATGGTGTTATTAAAAGTACCCAACGCGGCGATGCCCTCATAGTAAGGGGGTCCAGAAGTTAAACAGAGCCAACATCCTCCATACTGCCTAGCCGCACTCCTGTCCCTACCTTTCCTTGGACAGACGTAAAAATCTTGTTGAGCCAGCCCTCAGCGTCCCTCTGGTCTCCCACACCCGAACTTTGCTCTTAGCCCTATAGAGTGTCTTTATCGAGGGTCCCTCTCAGGGAGGGTCTGGGGGTCTGCCTCAGAAATATCCCATTGTTCCAGGCCTGCAGCTAGCTGGCAGAAGTCAGGAAAGGGAGGGGACTACCTTAGAAATTGACCAGACGACTTCCCCAGTTTGGGAAGCTACCTGACAAGTACAAGTTTTTGAGGGGCATGGGGGTTGTCATTCCCCATCTGGAGAGCACCTGCAACGCAGGTGTAGCTTAAGAGGGTCTATAGTCTTTTTTAATCTCCATTCATCCTTAGGAGGTTCAGGAGTTTTCTTTACGTGCGAGGCGTGGATCCAAGCAGAGATGTCCTCTACCTTCATTGGGGTGGGGGTAGTCGAGAGCACCAGGTATGGTCCCTTCCAGTGAGGCTCAAGGTTCCCAGCTCCATGGCGCCAGACGAGTACGGTTTTTTTTTTTTTTTTCAACCTGGAACTGATGAGACACACTCTGGTCTTCAGCTTCATAAGCCTCCCAGAGCTGCTCCCAGGCTTTACACCAAAACTACTTCAAGGGCTGGGCAACGAAAGCGGGTGAACAAGGGGTTAGAAAGGACAACATCAGGATGGAACATTCAGCCAGCCTCAGTAAGAGAAGGAGGCCCCCCACAGAGAATCTCATGGGGTGTTCCTGACCCAGAATAAGGCAAAAGGAAGGAGGGCAGTCCAGTCTCCCATGCCGGTCTCTAAGGCTAATTTAGTCAAGGTCTCTTTTAGAGTTCTATTTATCCTTTCTACCTGTCCTGAACTTTGGGGATGGTAGACACAATGTAATTTTCATTTAATCCCCAGTTGAGTGGCCAGTCCCTGACTTACCTGGGCAACGAAAGCGGGTCCATTATCAGACCCAATTACCTTGGGTACTCCAAACCTCGGAAAAATTTCTTCAAGAATCTTCTTGGCCACTGTATTGGCA
Source organism: Lophiomys imhausi (assembly GCA_907164525.1). Taxonomy (NCBI): domain Eukaryota; kingdom Metazoa; phylum Chordata; class Mammalia; order Rodentia; family Muridae; genus Lophiomys; species Lophiomys imhausi. The sequence goes on from CAJQZJ010037474.1 coordinate 84,199, forward strand.
GTCTCAGTCCTTGTAGGGAAGGCCTCTACCCACCCTGAAAATGTATCTTTAACCATAAAGCTGCTTCCATCAGTGTACCAGTTCAGACTTCCTGGCCAGGGTCGGTCCTTTAGGTCGCTCCAGGGACCCGTTTCTTCTGCCAGGATATCAAGGCAGTGGTGGGCAGGAGCGGAGTCATCAGCCTCAGGCAGTAGGGTAGCAGGATTCAGGGTGGCCGGGGGAGGGGGGTGTGAATATTACTCTCTCAGTCAATAATAGGCTTTGGTAGTGAGTCATTTTAGCATCCACCGGTCAGGGGGCTGCCGGATAATGTTCTTAAGGGCATGAGGTGCCACCACTGGAATGTGCTGTCCCAAAGTCAGTTTATCAGCAGCATCTTTGATAAGTAAGGCCACAGTCACAATAGCTTTCAGGCATGTGGGCCATCTGCTTGCAACAGGATCCAGTTTCTTAGATAAGCAGGCTACCCGTCTCTTTCAAGGTCCTAAAGTCTGAGTAAGAACGCCTCTGGCAACCCCTGTCCTTTCATTCGCATATAGAGTGAAAGGCTTGGTTAAATCCGGTAGGGCTAAAGCTGGTGCCATTAACAAGGCCTTTTTGATATCTTTAAAGGCCTTCTGATGTTCAGAGGTCCAGGTGAACCCTCCTCCCTCCTTGGTGAGGGGAGATAAGGGGGCTGCCAGCGTAGTGAAACCCGGAATCCATAATCTACAAAAACCAGCAGTGCCCAGGAATTCTCTTACCTGGCGCGGGGTGGTCGGGACAGGAATCTGGGTGACAGTCTTTTTCCTGGTTTCCATCAGCCATCGCTTTCCATCTCTCAGGGTGTATCCCAGATAGGTGACCTCAGTTTTACATAACTGAGCCTTCTTAGCAGAAGCCCGATACCCCAACTCACCAAGTTCCGTCAGCAGCCTCTTAGTTCCTTGGAGACATTTAGGTTTAGTTGATGTTGTCAAGAGTAAATCATCAACGTACTGTAACAATGTTAGCTGAGGATTTTCAGCTCTGAAGGAGGCCAGATCCCGATGAAGAGCCTCTTCAAAGAGGGTAGGGGAGTTTTTGAATCCTTGTGGCAATCTAGTCCAAGTTAACTGTCCCACCAGTCCAGTGTCAGTATCTCTCCATTGAAGGCAAAGATGGGTTGGCTGTCAGGATGTAACTTCAAGCAGAAAAAAGCATCCTTTAGATCTAGAACAGTCTTAAATCTTGGACTGGCCTGTAATCATTAGTGCCTGGCTTCTTTACCGGTAACAGGGGGGTGTTCCATGGTGACTGGTAGGGAACCAAGATGCCCTGTCTGTGAATGTCATCTCTGTTTTCTATTTTTATTTGGTCTAGGTCTTCTGTTGCCCAGGTTTCCTGTCTGTCTAGGCCCTGTCTCTCTCTCTCTCTCTATCTCTTATAACTGCGGCCAGTATCCTAGTCAAGTTTCTTTCTTGTTTGCAATCCCGCCTGTCCTCTCTCTTTCCTGTTTCTCTTCCTCAGTCTCTCTAACAAGATTCCTATAAAGGCCATAGCCACAGCCGCTCGTTTCCTCAGAGGTGGGTCAAAGGGAGTGTGCCGCCTGTAGGCCTCCATCAACCTCTCAAGGAATACGCACGGAGGCTCAACAAGACCCTGAAGCACTCCTCTTACCTTGGCCAAATTGGTGGGGTGCCGAGCGCACCTCTGAGACCTGCCACTAGAGTCCGGCGGAAAAACTGTCAGCCGCTCCTTACCTGCAGCCATGTTGAAGTCCCAATCTGGTCGATCAAGGGGGAACTCAGCATCGATCTCATTCGGGAGGATGGTGGGGGTCCCATTGTCTCTGGGACATTTTTCTGTGCCTTCAAGAGAATTCTCTCCCTCTCCTCTGTAGTAAAGAGAACCTGCAAAAGCTGTTGGCAATCATCCCAGGTGGGTTGGTGAGAAAACATCAGGGATTCCATCAAACCTGTAAGACTAGCAGGGTTTTTAGAGAAAGACGGGTGGTTAGCTTTTTAATTATATAAATCAGCTGAGGAGAAAGGCCAATATTGTAAGGGTTGGAAAGCTGGTGGGTCCACAGGGGCCCGACCGTTCGGAGGGGTAGAGCCACAGTGGAATCGGGTCCCTCTGGACTCAACCCTCTCTGGCTCCGAGTGCCAGTTGCCGGCCCTCCCCCCTCTGTTCCTTGTAGTTCCAGGCTCGGCCAGAGCCCGGGCTGGTGTGGGGACACCTGGGGTGGCTGGGGGAAGGGGGGTGGCCGCAGCGGGCTCGATCACTCGGGTGGCTCCTCCATCTCGGGATAGATCTTAGGCGGAGCCAAAGGTGTTGTTTCCGAAGCTGGCTTTTGTTTTGATTTAGGCTCTGTGCCACGGAGAGCCAGGGCTCGGGAGCCTGGCTTTTTTTTTTTCACCCAAGGTTTTACCCATGGGGGTGGGTTCTGGACCAGGTCTTGCCAAACAGTAATGTATGGCTGTTAATCGGGATGAGACCCTGGTCCTTCCTTAAAGACAATAGTTTTTACCTCAAAAATAATGGTCCAGTCAAAAGTCCCTTTGGGTGGCCACCCGACGTCAAAAGTGGGCCACTCCGAAGCACAAAAAGTCTGTCACGGTCTCTTTTTGACTTCCACTGATTGATTGTGAGCACGGCTGCGGACTTCGCTCCAGTGTTCTAGAGTGGGACTCAAGGGGGTGGTTATGGTCTGCCCCATTTTCTTTTATGTAGAAATACGTAAAGAGACAGACAAGAAAAACAAATACAACAATAACGAAAAGACGCGCTGCGCATTTTCGGCGCAAAACCGAAACTACAAATTCAGACGGGGAAGCGAGTGCTTCACCCTGCAGACGTACGAACCCCACGGATTCGTACAAATTCAGACGGGGAAGCAAGTGCTTCACCCTGCAGACGTACGAACCCCACGGATTCGTACTGAGCCCCAAAATAGCGGGCTCCCCAAATCCCTGGGGCGTCCCCCAGGGTGGCGGGGGAGAAGTCCGAGCCCGTCAGCTCCTTCTCAAGGCCGCCCAAAGACAAAGCGATTACGGATCCGAATCGACTTCCAAACGCAGCGCAAATGAAACGAAGGACAGACGAGAGAATCAGACAAAGACAGAACAGACGCTGGCCAGCTTAACTTACCTCCCAGCGGTTTCTCAGCCGGTTTGGACGAGGGTCCCAAGGAAATCTCGGTGGGACCTCCAAATGAAAGACCCCTGAAACGGGGACACCGCCCCTGGGGCCCAGCGTCCAAGGACAGAGACCGAGACCACCGGATGCAAGTGCAAGAGGCAACTTTATTGTTTACACAGGCGCCTGCGGACGCTACAGTCTTCGGGTGACTGAGCGTGCCGGGCTAGGACGGGGGTTGATTATATAGGGTTGGGGTGGCAAGAAGCGGGCTTACAGAAGCAGATGCATGGTTACAGGGTTCTCATTGGTTGATTTAAATGAGGCCATGGGCTCAGGTTAAGGACAAACTCGGCATTCCACAAGGCTATAGCACATTTTTTTTTTGGTTTCCCCAGTTCCTGGGGCCGGTGAGTCAGTTGGCAGATGTTTAACCATAGATATCCTGTTTGGAAAGCCCCTGAGCAACAGATATCCTGTTTGGAAAGTCCCTGAGCAACAGATATCCTGTTTGGAAAGTCCCCATTCCGTAACAAGCAACAGCATGGCAAAAATGGCAACTTAACAAACAGACATGCACTAGCCGGGGGTCTTTCAGGCAGGACCTACTTTCCTGCTTGTGGCAGCCAACAAAAGGAAGAACTGGCTCTCCCAAACTCATGCCATGGGGGCTAGCTCTCCAGCACTGCCCGGCTAGGGGTTGGGCCAGCTCTCCATCCTCACACCCTCATGGCCAGTTCTCCCAAGCTGCCCAGGCAAGAGGTTGGCAGGCTCTCCTCCTGATGAAGAGATGAAGGACTTGGGGGGTGGGATGCTCTTTTCTTATACAGGATTGTTTTAGCTATTCTGGGTTTTTTGTTTTTCTGTATGAAGTTGAGAATTGTCCTTTCAAGGTTTGTAAAGGCTATTGTAAAAGGTGCTGTTTCCCTGATTTCTTTTTCAGCCCATTTGTCATTTGTATATAGGAGGGCTTGAAAGACCCTCGGCTAAGCGTGCCTATTTGTTAGTTGCCATTTTTGCCATGCTGTTGCTTGTCACGAAATGGGGACCTTCCATGCTGGGCAAGGCCCAGCAAAGACAGGATATCTGTGGTCAGACACTTGGGGGCTGACTCACTGGCAATAGGAAAGTAGCCTTAACAGAAAGTCCAGAGTGTGCTAACGGTAGCCTTGTCTGATTTCAGAAATGCCAAGTTTGTCCCTAACCTGAATCCATGGCCTCATTTAAATCGACCAATGAAAACCCTGTAACCATGCATCTGCTTCTGTAAGCCCGCTTCTTGCCACCCCAACCCTATATAATCAACCCTCACCCTAGCCCGGCACGCTCAGTCACCCGAAGGCTGCAGTGTCCACAGGCGCCTGTGTAAACAATAAAGTTGCCTCTTGCACTTGCATCCGGTGGTCTTGGTCTCTGTTCTTGGACGCTGGGCCCCAGGGGCAGTGTCCCCATTTCGGGGGTCTTTCAGGCTACAGGTTTTGTTGTTGTTGTTGTTGTTTGTTTTCTAATCTTGTGCCCAGACACTTTTGCAGAAAGTGTTTATCAGCTGTAGGAGTTCCCTAGTGGAATTTTTAGGTCACTTATATATACTATGGTATCATGGCAAACATCCATACTTTGACTTTGTTTCCAATTTGTATCCCCTTGATCTCCCTCAGTTGTCTTATTGCTCTAGCTAGAACTTCAAGTACTATATTGAATATTGAATAGATCTGGAGAGAATGGACAACTTTGTCTTGTTACTGATTTTAGTGGAATTTCTTTGAGTTTCTGTCCATTTGATTTGATGTTAGCTCTAGGCTTGCTGTACAATGTCTTTACTATGTTTAGGCAAGTCTCTTGTACCCTTAATCTCTCCAGTACTTTTATCATGAAGGGATGTGAGACTTTTGTCAAAGGCTTTTTCAGCATCTAATGAGATGATCATGTGGATTTTTTATTTCAGTTTATTCTTATGATGAATTGAACTTACAGATTTTCCATGTTGAACCATCCCTGCATCTCTAGGATGAAGCTGTTTGATCATGGTGGATGATCTTTTTGATGTGTTCTTGGATTTTGTTTGTAAGTATTTTATTGAATTGTTGTTGGGTTTTTTTTGGGGGGGGGCGTTGTTTCATTTTGTTTTGTTTGTTTTTCAAGACAAGGTTTCTCTGTATAACTCTGACTATACTAGAACTCACTCTGTAGACCAGGCTGGCCTCAAACTCACTGAGATCTGCCTGCCTCTGCCTCCCAAGTGCTAGGACTAAAGGCGTGTGACACCACCCCCAGCTTTATTGAGTATTTTTGCACCTATGTTCATGAGGGAATTTGGTCTGTAATTCTCTTTCTTTGTTGAGTCTTCTCCCCTCCCCCCAGACAGAGTTTCTTTGTTTATCCCTAGCTATGTAGATCAGCTTGATCTACATAGCTAGGGATAAACTCCAAGACATCTGCCTACCTCCGCCTCCCAAGTGCTAGGATTAAAGGCGTGCCCCACCATGCCTAGGTTTTGTTTTGTCTTTATGTGGTTTGGGTTTTGGGTATCAGGATAACTACGGCTTCATAAAATGTACTGAGCTATGTTCTTTCTGTTTCTGTTTTGTGGAATAATATGAGGAATATTGGCATTAGTTCTTCTTTGAAAGTCTGGTAGAATTATGTGCTAAAATTGTCTGGCCCTGGGGTTTTTGTTTGTTTGTGAGATTGTTAATGATTGATTCTTTTTCACTAGGGGCTATAAGTGTATTTAAATTGCTTATCTGATCTTGATTTAATTTTGGTAAGTGGTACTATCAGGATAATTATCCATTTCTTTTACATTTTCTAATTTGGTGGTGTACAATTTTTTTTTTTGTTTTGTTTGGTTGGTTGCTTGTTTTTCTGAGACAGGGTTTCTCCGTGTAACAGCCCTAACTGTCCTGGAACTCTATTTGTAGAGCAGGCTGGCTTTGAGCTCAGAGATACACTTGGAACTGCCTCCAGAGTGCTGGAATTAAAGACATGCACCTGGCTTTCAACAAGTCTTTTGTTTTGGTTCGGTTTGGTTTTGTTTTTGTTTTGGAGTACAAGTTTTTAAAGTATGTCATTATGATTCTTTCGATTTCTTAGGTGTCTGTTGTTATGTCCCCTTTTCACTTCTGATTTTATTAATTTGAATGTACTCTTTCTGTCTTCTAGTTAGTTTGGGTAAGAGTTTGTCTATCTTGTTAACTTTCTCAGAGAACCAACTCTTCTTTGTATTGTTTGTTTATTTGTTTGTCTCTATTTTATTGATTTCAGCCCTCAGTTTGATTATTTCTTGTCATCTACTCTTCCTGGGTGTGCTTACTCTGTTTTGTTCTACAGCTTTCACGAGTGCTGTTACATTGCTAGTATGAGATCTCTTCAATTTTTTATGTAGGCACTTAGTGCTATGAACTTTCCTCTTAGTACCACTTTCACTGTATCCCACAAGTTTGTGTATGTTGTGTATTCATTTTCAATTAATTCTAGAAAGTATTTAATTTCTTTATTTCTGTCTTGACCCAGTTGTCATTCAGTAGAGAGTTATTCAGTTCTAAGCTTCGTACTGTTTCTGTTGTTGATATCCAACTTTAATCCATGGTGGTATAACAGGATGCAGGAGGTTATTTCAATTTTTTTTTAATCTACTCAGACTTTGTATCTAAATATGTGGACAAATTCTCAGAAAGTTCTGTGAGATGCTGAGAAGAAGGTATATTCTTTTGCGTTTGGGTGAAATATTGTGTAAATATGTTAGATTCTTTGGTTTATAATATCAGTTAGCTGCAGCATTTCTGTTTAATTTTTATATGGATAACCTGTATATCGTTGAGAGTGAGGTAGGTATTGAAGTCTCCCACTGTCAGTGTGTGAGGATCAATATGTATGTAAGCTGTAATAATCTTTCTTTTACAGAAGTGGATGCCCTTGTGTTTGGGGCATAGATGCTAAGAATTGAAATGTTATCTTGGTGGATTTTTCCTTTGATGAATATGTAATGTCTTACACATCTCTTTCGATTTATTTTGGCTTGAAATCTATTTTGTTAGATAAGAAAATGGCTATACCAGATTGTCTTTTAGGTCCATTTGCTTTAAATATCTTTTTCTAACCCTTTACCCTGAGGCAACATCTATCCTTGATGTTGAGGTATATTTCTTGGATGCAGCAGAAGGATGGATTCTGTTTTCACATCCATTATGTTAATCTGTGTCTTTTAATTGGGGAGTTATGCCATTGATATTGAGAAATTAATTGTTAATTAATTTCTGTTTGTTCTGATTGTAATTTCTGTTACTTTGTTGTTGTTATTGGTGGTGGTGGTACTTATGTGCTTCCTTTCTTTTGGCTTTGCTGGTGTGAGATTTATTTCCTGTATTTTCATAGATGTAGTTAACCTCCTTGTTTAGGGTTTTTCCTTCTAGCGCCTTCTGTAAGGCTGGATTTGTAGATAAGTATTGTTTAAATTTGACCTTATCATGGAATATCTTATTTTCTCCATCTGTGGTGACTGCAAATTTTTCTGGGTATAGTAGTCTGGGCTGGGATCTGTGGTCTCTTAGTCTGAAGCATAGCTGTCTGGGCTTTTAGAGTCTCCATTGAGAAGTCAGGTATAATTCTAATAGGTCTGCCTTTTATATGTTATTTGGTCTTTTTCCTTTGCAGCTTTTGATGTTCTTTCTTTGTTCTGTATATTTAGTATTTTGATTATTATGTGGCATGGGGACTTTATTTTCTGGTTCAATCCATTTGGTGTCCTGCATGCTTCTTGTATTTTTATAGGCAATTCCTTCTTTAGGTTATAAAATTTTCTTCTATGATTTTGTTGAAAGTATTTTCTGGGCCTTTGAGTTGGTATTCTTCTCCTTCCTTTATTCCTATTATTCATATGTTTTGTGTCAAGAATTTTTTAGATTTAACATTTTCTTTGACTGATCTATCCATTTCATCTAATGTATCTTCGATGCCTGAGATTCTGTCTTTTGTCTCTTATATTCTGTTGGTGAAGCTTGCTTTTGTAGTTCCTGTTTGCATTCCTAAATTTTTTTATTTCCAGAATTCCCCCAGCCTGTGTTTTCCTTATTGCTTCTTTTTCCATTTTCAGCTCTTGAACAGTTTTATTCATTTCCTTCTACTCTTTGTTTGTGTTTTCCTGGATTTCTTTAAGGGATGTATTCATTTCCTCTTTAAAGACATCTATCATCATCATATAGTTGGCTGCAAGGTTTTTTCCTTCTGTTTTCAACTATGTTAGAATATTCAGGACCTGTTGTGGTAGGATAGCTGGTCTATGGTAGTGACATATTGCCCCGGCTGTTATTGATTTTGTTCTTAGGCTGGTGTCAAGGCATCTGGGTTTGGGGTGATTATATATAAGTCTAGGTGCTGATTTCTGGGTTTGTCTTTGTTGGGTGGGTGTTTTCTTTCTTGGTTTCTGTTTTTTCTATGGATTTTCAGAGAGTGTGTTGGCTGGGTTTTGTCTGTTTTACTGGCCTGCTTAGTTGGTGTGTTCTTTGGGAATGCTTGCTGGTGTTGAAGGTGGGAGGAAGGGGAGGCCAGAAGGAGATGGTCTATTGCAGGGCTAAGGGTGACCCTGAGAATTTGGTCTAGGGGAACAGAGATAATGGTCCTCAGGCAACTTATCTAGTCTTCTGATAGGCATGACCTATAGTTGTGCAGGGGGTGTCTGCCCCATTTGGGGACTGGGACACAGCAATGAGGCTGAGAAGGAGGGCCAGGGGATGAGGATGTCTGTGTGATCCACAGGGCAGCAGAGAGGGGAAGCTGTAGCTGGTGTTCTGTTGTAGTGCTAGGGACAGCCTTGAGGATTGGGTCTGGGGTAACAGAAAGAATGAAGAAGGCCTGCAGGCATCCTCTTTATTTTTCTTACACTTTAATTTACTTTGTGTGTGTGTGTGTGTGTGTGTGTGTGTGTGTGTGTGTGTATAAAGGTATCATGGCACATATGTGGAGGTCACAGGACAAACTTGCAGACATTTCTTCTCTCCTTCCACTGTATGTGACCCTGACTTGGCAGCAAATGCTTTTCCTGCTGAGCCATGTCGCCAGCCCTAGAAATTCAATTTCTTTAATAATTACAGGACTATTAAGGTTTTGTGCTTCTCTTTGAGTGAGATTTGGCAGCTAGAGTCTTTCAAGATGTGAATCTGTTTCTTCTAAGACACCAAATGTATGAGTCGGCTACTCTTTCCTTCTGATATGAGTGACTTATTTTGCCTTTCTTCTTGGTCACTCTGGTCAGGACTTTGCCAGTTTTACTGATGAGTTCAATGGACTGCCCTTATTTCTTTGGCATTATTATTATTATTGATGTGTTTGATTTCAGTTTCACTAGCTGTTACCCAGTATCTGTTATTGTTTCCTGTGTATTTTTTGTTTGCTTTCTTTTCCTTTCTTTGGTCTTTAAAGGGGGAAACTTGAGCAACTTTATCCTTTTAAAAAATACATTTTGATGCTATGAATTTCTTTTCAAAAATGGCTTTAGCTGCACACCCACTCTTGGTTTATTTGCATCCTTGTGTCTTCTTGCATTTCCCCACAACCTCACCAGCCTCCACAAGGCTAAACCATATATGCCCTGTAGTAATCAGCCAACATGTCTGCTATTGTTATCACTGGGTGTCCCTATTTCTACCCAGAGCTCTGTGCAATGGACATGCCCTGTTTACCTCTGACTTGGGCACCCTGTGGCCTCACATCTGTTAAACAAACAAACTAGGGACCATTTGTAGTGAATGAGTAAGGACAAGAAAGAGAGAGAACAGAGCTGGACTGTAGGGACATGGTGATTATTTTCTGATATAAAGAAACCACAAAAGAGCAAGATTTTCGGGTGAGAAATATTTATTTATTGATATTACAGGATTGACAGAATCTTTAATCCATGCCTTAATCATAATTTCTCTTCCAGCACCTCATGCTCATACCTTAGGGCTGACTGATCTATGACCATGAGCACCTCAGACACAAATGAGTGCTGAGGCCCTTAGACATCTATATTTGGAGCCTCATATCTTGCACTGGCAGCACACGGGGACACAGCAGCAGGGCTTGGAGCAGCTGGACTGACAGCAAGAAGACCCACAACCTGAAGAACAGCAGGGTTTGCAACAACTGGACTTGCAGCAGCTGGATTGACAGCAGGAAGACCCACAACCTGAAGAACAGCAGGGCTTGCAGCAGCTGGATTGACAGCAGCAGGGCTTGCAGCA